>PISX010006188.1:0-99912 GCA_004024625.1 Mellivora capensis
CGGCTGAGGAGAGGCGGCGGCGGGCAGCGGCTGCGCGGCGCTGGAGCGGCGACGGGGGGCCTTGGAGCGGTCCGAGGGCGCTGTGAGGAGATGGCGGAGGACTGGCTCTGAGCGGCCGGCCGGGGCGAGGGGACGAGCGCCGGGTTCCGTCCAAGCACTGTTGAAGCAGGAACCCGTGGCGACTCTCGACGGAGATGTGGCGCAGTCGGCGGCGGCCCCTACTTATAGCGGGATCGGGCGTCAGGCTGATCCGGCCAATCAAGCTGCCCGCCCGCCGTGCGGAGCCCCGCCTCTTCCGGTGGGCGCGCGGCCCCGCCCCAGAGCCATGGGGGAGGGGCGGCCCCGCCGCGGGAGGCTTTGCGTGTCCCGCGGCGCGTGGAGCTCGGCGGGCGTTGTTTCGAGCCCTGACGTCGGCTGTGGGGCCGCAGGGAAGACGTGGGGATCAGCGCGAAGCCCAGCCCCGAGCCCTGGGCCCAGGGCGTCCTGGGTCTCGGAACCGACGGAAAGTGCCCTTGGCCCTGGGGGCGTCGGGGCGAGTCTGAGCCCGCGGGCGGGCTCCCCGAGACTCTTGGCCAAGGGCATGTTAGGAATCCGACCGGTAGGGCAGCAGTTACCGCACCCGAGGTGATTTCCTCGTCTTGTAAATTACAAAGTGGAAACCTGGGCCCTACGAGGTCGTGTGAGTGAGAGGTGGAGCTGGGAAAGGGTTCGCTTTCTCCTCCTCAAGGTCTAGCTGGGAGCAAAACGCGGGCGGACTGTCCCCCGCCCCTCCGATTCCCGCCACCCTGTCCGCCTCCGGC
This sequence comes from Mellivora capensis, assembly GCA_004024625.1. Taxonomy (NCBI): domain Eukaryota; kingdom Metazoa; phylum Chordata; class Mammalia; order Carnivora; family Mustelidae; genus Mellivora; species Mellivora capensis. The sequence continues at coordinate 801 of PISX010006188.1, forward strand.
TGAAAGCAAATATGGCTCCTTGTGCGGCTTATACGACAAAGGCTGAGCGGGCGTGTTTCCCGGAGACCGAAGAGCGCCTTCCCGGAGGGAGCCGTGGGGGTGAGCCCCTGGGCTTCTGAGAAAATCGGGAGAGCGGGGGTTAGAAACGAAAGGAGAAGCCACTTGGATCTGGAGACAAGTCAGGAGGCCTTTCTGCAACGGCTGCCATTACAGGCCCCAGTCACGGGAGACTCAGCTGAGGGGTCTTGGAGGGAGACCCCTCCTGGGGTTACCCTTGGAGACAAGCTAATGGGGCTGAATGTGCCACAGGCGTCCCAGATGCAAGAAACCCTGGAAGGGCAAGGCCATCGAGTCCGGCTTGCAGCTGTGTCGCAGGCACGGAGTGGGTGTGAATTCGAGGGTGGCAGAATTGCAGTTAGGCCCGGGCTCCTTTCTTCCAGTCCCCCCAGTCGGCTGGCTTCCAGGCTCCCTCATTACCAGGCCTTTCCACACAGGGGGGCGAGCTATCCAAGACCCTTTCCACGGTGTTCACAGTCATGAAACCGGAAGCTGAACTTCCCAACCTTAAGAAAGGAAGGAACGCTACTAAAATACTAAAAGAAGTTGCTGATGGAATGGTGGTGATTTCTTTTTCTTGGGTCTTTGCTGTATCATTTCAAAATGAACATATGTTGCTCTCAGGAAAGAAAAATTTAGTGGGACTAGAGCTACAAAAAAGAAAATAAGCAGAAGGCTGCTGGGAGAGTGTAGACAAGGGGTACCTTAGTCTGGGACTGAAGGTCAGGAAGGCTTCCCGAGGAAAGTGACAGTTGAGCCAAGTTTGAAGAAAGAGCTGGAAGAAAGGTAGAGTGGAGGAGGGAGGTAGGGAGGGGAATTCCAAGCAGAGAGAACAGTGTGTACAAAGGTGTAAAGGCGTGGAAATACGTGGCCTGTCCAAGGTGCCTTTAAGAAAATGTGTTAGCCTGGCGAATGCTGGAAAGATGGTACAGGATACAGGATTGTGTACCATAAAAAGGGTTTACATTTTATTCTGGGGCGCCTGGAGACACTAAGGGATTTCTAACCAGGGAAATACCACATTTGTTTTATTTTTAGAAATCGTGCACTCTTAAGGTGAGAGTACAGAGTCATCCAAATGCAGAGCTCTTCTATGTAACCATAAACGCCAGTTATTAAATGTAATGAAAGAAAAATATTTTCAATTTACACTGGCAACAAAAGCTTCAAATACCTAAGAATGAAATGAACAAGAAATAGATGAATCTGAGAATTACAAATGTTTGCTGCTGGACAGAAAAGACTTGCATAAAGGAAGAAATGCCAGGTTTCTAGATAGCCAACCTCAGTTTTGTAAAGATGTCAGTTTTGTAAAGATGTCAAAGAAACCTATACATTCAATGTGATTTCTGTAAAACTTCATGGTGTTTTTTGGAACTTGACAAAATGATCCTGAATTTTTTTTTTTTTTTTTGAAGAGTGCATGTGTGGAATAGCTGACAAGCATCTGGGGGAGAAGGTTATGAGGGCAGATCTACCTTCCCTGATATTAAAAAAAAAGTAGCATAAAGTACTCTAGGTAGTTGGTATCAGCACGGGAAGTGTTAACAATCCTACCCACAAACTTATGGGAACTTGGTGGACGCTAAAGTGACATTTTGAATTTGAGGAGAAAAAGTGGGTTCAACATGATGTTGAAACAATTGATAGTCATGTGGGCAAAAAATGACTCACTGAATTTCAAAACATGTTCCAAATAGTTTAAAGATTCAAACCTTAAAAAAACAAAGCAAAACACCTATGAATTTACTAGAAGAATGTGTAGAAGATTATCTTTTAGAATTCTGGGGTAGGGAGTGTTCTTTTGAGGTTGTCAAAAGGCATAATTGGGCGGTTGGCAGATTTGACTACTTATAAAAAATGAAAAGTTGAATGACCAGGAGGTTCAGCGACACAGAAGATGGGTGAGAGACTGTGGGCCACACAGGAGCCTGAGTGGTGCCTGGCCACCCTGGGATGATGGCAGAGGACGACCAACTGTAGGATTGTGCCAAAGAAAAAAGCCAGAGTCTTCAGAAGAGAGAGAATCTGCCAAATAAGAGAAAATCAATGACACTACAATTTCTGAAAGAGTTCCAAATCGTAACAAGTTTGGAACCGAATGTTACCAGACCACCTTGGTGATTGGCTGCACTTGATTACGGGAAGGAGGTTAATTTAGAACAGAATCGGCCTGTTGGCAAGAGGAAAATAGAGAATCCAGAATTTCTGGTATTGAAGTTAGAACTGTTTGTCTTTTTCAACTGGTAAAAAATAAAATCGAATAATACTTTGAGTAACAAAGGCTGATTACGGTGAATCCTCAAGACAATGACCAAATGGAGGATATGGCTGTCACACAGTTTGTGAAAATGAATTAAATTGTTCCTAAGTCCTTTCAGTTGGACAAAGCGCTTAGACAAAAGAACAGGGGGTATGGTCCTACAAAAACTTGATAAGCCCAAGATACATGTAGTTAAATCTTTGAGGGAAGCATACCTAGAAGTAAAATTGTAAGTATAACTATAGGAATATGGAGCAGACTTGAATGAAGGAGGTAAAAAGCCAACAAAATTGTTTTCTTTGCAAAAATGCATGATTTTTTCAAAATGAATTACAACAAAATGCACAGAATCTTAGATGAGTTTTGACCCTTGAATACAGCTGAAATAAGATACAGAACATTTCCATTATCCTAGAAAGTTCTTTGGTATCCCTTTCTAGGAGGCTTCCCCCATCCCCCCACCCAAGACAACCACTCTTCTGATATTTTTCGCTATTGATTAACTTTGTGTGTTCTAGAATTTCATATAAGTGGAATCCTACAACAACAAGCTATAGGACAAAGATACCATAAAGCAAGTTAAAATACAAATGACAAACGAAGTTGGTATTTGTAGCTCCGTAAGTAGTGAAGATGCGTAACTACGCTAGATAATATTTATTTCTATGGGTAATTATATACTCTAAATACACAGGTCAGTCTTTGATTGTCCTTCTTGCTACCAGATACCATAAACTTCCGGAGGGCAGGCATGTTTCCATGTTCATCATCTTGCACTTTCTGCATTTTGCAAGACGCTTGGTACTGGGGCTCCGTATTTGCTGCGCCAACAGATGGCTTCAGGATTGAATGTGAAGAATGGATTACAGTCAGGCCACAGGCTGGGTACCTGTTGGGAGGCAGCAGCCCTGGTTCTCTGCCGAAGAGACAGCACAGACAGGATGTAGTGGCAGATGGGCTAACATGAAGGATGGAAGTGAGGGGTGGGAGGCGGGGGAGAGATCCCCCGGGTTTCTGGCCTGGGAACTGGATAGCTGCTGCCATTCACTGAGAAATGCAGGACGAAATGCAGGTTGGGGGCAAGGCAAGCTTGCTTTTGCACCAGATGTGCTGAGTTTCAGAGCCTCCAGAACATCCAGGTGGACAGAGCCTGCAGGGAGTTGGACCCATTCAAAAGTGGTCAGTTGCAGAAAGTCGGTTTCATGAATCAGTATTGGCTCTGTGCTTGGATAGAACATACACAGTGGCAGTGACCCTCGAGGCAACACTGAGGGACAGCTTTGGCTGTAGTCAGCCGTTGGAGGAGGCTGACTGGGGAGAATGAAAGAGAAAGCTTGTGCTGGGATGTGTGTGTGTGTGTGTGTGTGTGTCTGTGTCTGCTTGGGCCATTCCCCACTATCTGGAGCCATCTTGTGCTGGGATGTGTGTGTGTGTGTGTGTTTATGTGTGTCTGCTTGGGCCATTCCCCACTTTCTGGGGCCCCTGGGTGTTAGAACTGCCATTTCCAAGCTTCTAGATTCTTCCAAAGCTGTGACCTACTCTTTGCTGACCTTTGCTGACCAGTATTTGGCCTCCTTCCTCTCCAGCCCCAGCTCCTCGTGACTTCGAGGAGGCGGGGAGTTTGGCTGGCCTCCTGGGAAAGCCACCTCCTGGGGCTGGGAGCAGTGCGGTGGCGGGAGGGATGGCAGGCCAGAGAAGAGCCAGGCTAGGTGGTTTTTTTTTTTTTTTTTTTTTTTCTTTCTGGAGGACACTGGCTCTTAGAGCTGAAGCAGGAAGAGGCGGGTGGGAGGGAGGTTGTGGTAGGCAGCCACCATGACTCAGCACTCTTCTGGTCTGGAGGGTTTTGAGCTTAGACTCCAAAAGTGCTTTGTCATCGAGGGGCGGGAAAGACTGCAAGTCTTGGAGGGCTGTGGCTTCCCTGTGAAGGGCGAGTGGGCCAGCACCCCCATTTCCTAATGTGGTTGGCTGCCTAGGTTAGACTGAGACAAGGGGGTCCGGATCACCCAGCCAGGCCTCACATCACATTTTTGCTGGAAGGGGGCGAGTGGTCATTACTTCTGTTTCTTCCTCAGTGTCTTCCCGCCTCACGGTGAGGTCTCTCTCTCCCAGGGACTGTTACCCCAAGGTTACAGTGTAGGATTCCACAGCTGGAAAATCATAGACACTTGCAGCGCTAAGGCTTGGAAATGAGTTTCCATGTCACTATGTTATACAAATAGAAAAGTGAGAGACCCATAGAAGGCCAGGCTGGCCCAAGGCCATAGTCACGGGCAGAGACGCAGGCTGCAAATGTGGAACAAGGCGCAGGCTGGAAACGGCAAGGTTGTTAAAAATGACGACACAGTTGTTGCTACAACGAGGATATCAAATGATGTTATGTGAAAAAGCAGAGCTTGAAGTAAGTTCCTGCAAAGCTGAGGACAGTGAAGACACAGCCCAGGGCTAGAAACATCAAAGGTCTGGGAGAGGCTGTGTTGATGTTTTAACTGAACAGCTCATGTTCTAAGTGTCTGGGATTCGCCCTGAGGTTTGGGAATGTGAGGTGTGCAGGAAGTTAGAGTTCAGAAATTTCTAAACTGGAAAAAACGACCCTGAGACAGATTCAGGTCCATATTTGGATGATACAGCCGTGATTCAGAGAACCTGTCCTTAAGCCGCTTTTTGAAAACCCAGGAGGCAATGTAGACTCAAAGGTAGGGACTCGGGAACCCCCTTTCCCAGGAGATTAAGGTCAAGAGCCATGATCGGGGATATTGAGGATGATTGACAGCAGAAAGCCCCCATATTTAAGGCAACACAGGCCCTCCCATCTCTGTGGGAGTTCCGGCTGGGAGAGCCCAACACACTACTCCTCTCATCCCTCCGGCCCTGGCTGTTGTTTGCTTGTCTGCTTTCCCAACGGACTTTGAGCTCTGTGTTACACGGTGTCCCCAGACCCCAGTACGGCCCAGGGGCCCTTCCAGTTCTAGCAGCTTGCAGCCCTGGAGCTTTCTTCTGGAATCATCATGCCCAGCGGATAGCTGGCCTCTGCCTTTGGACTAGAGGCCCTTGGAGATCAAGGATCTGGCCTTCAATGATGTCTTTCCACAGGATCCCCTGGATATCTGCCCCCAATCTAGGCACTTTAGAGAGGTCACCTGGCCTTTCTGAAATTTACTGCCTGTATTTATTGACAGTATCTGGAGCCAGCCTTCCTACATACCACCCTGACTGTCCCTCCCCTCCCTTGGGATCCCCTTATCTCTGCAACTCATGTTGTACCCCATGACTTGGTACCCAGCCGCATGGGTGCCCCTGTTAGCCAGTCCCGGTCCAGCCATGCATATCCCCACCAAACCTGGAAAGGCCCTGCTGAGCAGAGGTGGGAGGAGGGCAGAAACACCAGCAGCCTCAGAAAGAGGCACAGAGAAGGGGAAGGCCCTTGCTTTGGTGGGAGCCAAGCAGCCTCGTGGAAATGGACACTTGCGTTCGCCTTGGCATTGGCCTTGGCCTTTCGTGGTGTCCACATTTTGCTGACCCCTGGAGGAGGCTATCTTGCAGTGACTGTTGAGGAGTTGAGGCCTCAGTCTTGGGGGGGGGTGCTGCTCCCAGAGTCTGAGGCTCCCTATTTCCTGCCTGTGATCCCACCTGTGGCCTCGCTCTGTCTCTTGTCTGCCCTTCCCAGCTTTATGAAAGGTGCAGGGAAGCCCCTCTCTCCTCCCCTTACCTCTCCAAGGTCTCTCTGCTGCCCTAGGGATAAAATTGTGACCCTTCCACCTAAAACTAATACAACTATACTTCAATTAAAAAAGAAAAAGAAACAAGGGACTCTTCTGTGTGGCCCGAGGCCATCGCACTGCTTGACACTCTCCTCCTCTGGGAAGTCCTCTCCAGCCTTTCCCCACGGCCCCACAGCAGTGCCTTCACACCTGGACTTGGCATTTCTGCCTGAAAAACGATCCAGTGTCCAGAAGCCAGCTCACATACGCTCTAAGAGTCTCCCCTCACTCTTAGTGCTTCCCTCACTCTATAGTGCTCTCTGTAGGCCTGAAGACCTCTGCCCCAGACTTGTGCCCTCCAGCGGCTGAACGTTCCCCCAGGACCATGCTGCACGGCAACGACCCGCTCTGTCCCTGCCTCTCACACCTGAAGGGGAGCCCCTGCCTTTTTCCTCCTGGTGATGCTTCTCCCTTGCTGACCTCGGTACCCAGCAAAGCGCCAGGCTCACAGACCCCCTGAGCACCGGCTACTGGAAGTCACAAGGGGCCCAGGTAGACAGGTGGAAGGATCAGTTCTCTCTGCTAGAAAATGTGCTTGTGCTTCCTGGAAATGGATCTAGAGCATTCTTGGCATTGTCATCCTGTGACCAGAACATGCCAGAGAGCTTACAGAGACTAAGTGGACACTTTATTGTAGCTGAAATGGCAATACCTCAGAGGAGGAGGAAGGGGAGGTGGCCTGGCTAGAAACAGAGATGCATAGGGCAGGTCAGGGACGGTCAGGGCTGCTTGCCAAAGGTAGCACAGCTGGTCAGAGGCAGGGCTGGGGCTGGAACCCGGAGTCTAACTGTGAGATGGTTTTCCAAATCTGGGGCCCTGATGCATCCCTTGAAATTCTGAACATCAGTCCATGACCCATAGTCCCAGGGCATGGAGGAAGAAGATCCATGAAATTGCAGTGGTCTGGGGCCTGAGATACCCCTGGAGGGGGAGAACAGCTCCCGCTGCCCCAGATCCCAGGCAATGGCAAGGCAGCCCCCGCCTGTGACCAGCTTCGATGCTTCTACATTGACAGTTGGCGCTTTCAAGGGAGTTCCTATGATTTCACCAGCAGCAAACTGGTGATTTTCAAAATCAACAGTTTGATTTGTTTAATACCTGGAGTCTGTTTGCTTGGTGGGAGTTTGTGGTTTTTGTTTTTTTGTTTTAAGTAGGCAACACCCCTAGTGTGGCATCCAACACATGCTCTGAACTCACAACCCTGAGATCAAGACCTGAGCTGAGATCAAGAGTCAGACGCTCAACCCACTGAGCCACCTTGGTGCCCCGGGAGTTTGTGATTCTTTAGAAGGCATGAGTGGGGATCTTGTGGCAGGGGTCAGGCCGTGGACTTGATCTTAAGTTATCTCCTGAGCTTGGCACTAGTGGCTTCCAGGCATAGGAGACGTGCAGCCTGGAGACCCTCAGCGGAATCCCTGAGCAGGGCAACTGGGTCCAGACCCACTCCCGAGACCTGAGGGTGCTTCTAGAGCATACTATTAATAGGGACCAAGGCTGGGTCTTCAGACCTATAGTGCTCCCCATGGGCCTGAAGACCTCTGCTTAGCATTGGTAGACAGACCAGGATTGGGATTTGTGGGTAATGTCTCTTTCAAAGGCTCATAGTGATGATTCCAATGTATGATGTGAGTATCAGGCTAACTTTCCTAAAAGAGCCTCTGGGTGCCTGGAGCTAAAGCTGACCACTCATTAGGGCACATAAAATGCCCCCCTTCCCAATCTGGGCAATTCTCCAAGGTCTTCCCAGGTCCCTGAGCCCACCCTTAGCTTTCTCAGTGGAGGACTTGCCCACCTTTCTAACAGAGCTTGTGAGCTCTGGGCCAGGTGCTTAGAAGTCAGACCCAGGAGAGGCCTTCCAAAGGAAGACAGCTCACCTGCCCTTTTTCCTTCCCTACATCTTTGGTTCTAGCTGCACAGCTGATATTTCAATGCCCTGTCACACATCCCTGCCGTTTACAGTTCTCTGGAATAATTGGTTGGAATTAAGTATCTAATTGCTTCCTACCTGCCTACTGGTCTAGCTGTTCTTTCCATCCTGTGGGTATGTATGTGGTGCCAGTGGCAGAAATCCAGATTCTCTGCTTTTCTCTGGAATTGGTGATTCTTCCAAGATTCACACGTACTTCCCGATATTCATCCCCCCCTTCTGGATAGACTACATCCAGATTCTCCTCTGGGGAGCCGATTCCTCCTTTCCTGCCCCTGCTTCCGTGCTATGATTAGAAAGGCCTCTAGCCCCAGATTCAGGAGTAGACATGTTTTCTGGAAATTGCAATATATTTTCCAATCAGTTTGCCTTACCATCTTCTCAATGGGAACAGATTGCTTCACAGGTCGCAGAATTTTCACGCCCGGCATGTGTGCCCTTGAGACCATCTCATCTAATACTTTCATTCAGTCACTCAGCTAACAAAGCTCTGTTCGTAACTGGTGAGGACGCATTCCAAGCGCCTTATGTTTCTAACGAGGAGTCAGACAGAAGGAAGCGAGAGTTGGAATCAAACCAATGAGGAAACCTGTCGAGGGGCCATCCAGGTTCCTCACCCTTCACCCGGTTCTCCCTTGTCTTTCCGAGCGACATCCACCTTCGAGGGCCAATGCCACCAGCAGCCGCTCCTGCATGCCGGGCACAGTGGTCCGACAGGTGGTGGAGCGGGCTGCGGCTGCGTGAGGTCTCACTCCCTCCTGTTGTCGCTCCTGCGGATCCATTAGCACTGTGTCCTGTGGGGGTCCCAGCCCCGTCCCCTTGCATAAGTCTTTCGTCCCCAGAGCTGTCCCCTGCCACATATCAAAGACCTACCCTTCATGCAAATTCCAGTCCAAATTCTGCCTGTGCCAGGAGTCTTCCAGGATTGGAACTAATCTCTTTCCTCCTCTAAGAGTGGTCCCTTCAGCCTTTACTGAGTGATGGTGGGCACTCCTGTGTCATCATTCCTCCACTGCCATGGGGAGACTGACGGCTCAGAGGACATTTGAACCTCACTGTCATCTCTGCTCCCAGTATGCAGGTCCAGGTCCTGGCCCGTGACAGGGCCACCAAGCAAACTCTGGGTGGCTGAACTGAGTTGTGGAGAGGAGGACTCCTTGGCCCCGAAGGGTCTTCCTTCCACTTAACTAAGGGTAGGGAAGGGCCCCTCCTCCAGCTTCCTCCTAGGACCACTGAGTGGGAGCCTCAGGAGTCAGAATGGTCTCTGGAGGGGCACCTGGGTGGCTCAGTCAGTTAAGTGTCTGCCTTCGGCTCAGGTCATGATCCCGGGGTCCTGGACTGAGTTCCACATTGGGCTCCCTGCTCAGTGGGGAGTCTGCTTCTTCCTCTGCCCTTCTCTGTGCTTGTGCTCTCTCTCTCTCTTGCTTGCACTGTCTCTTAAATAAATAACTAAAATCTTAAAAAAAAAATTTAAAGGGGCGCCTGGGTGGCTCAGTGGGTTAAATATCTGCCTTCAGCTCAGGTTGTGATCTCAGGGTCCTGGGATCGAGCCCCGCATCGGGCTCTCTGCTCAGCAGGGTGTCTGCTTCCCCCCTCCCTCTGCCTGCCTCTCTGCCTACTTGTGATTTCTCTCTCTGTCGAATAAATAAAATCTTTTAAAAAAATTTTTAAAAAAGAAAAGAATTGGAAGAAAGAAAGGAAAAAAAAGAAAAGAATCTGCCTTATGCCCAGTCAGCCTAGTCACCCTTTCAGGCCTGAAGTTCTGCATCCCAAGGGGAGGGGTCCCCAGGCCCAAGCTCCATCCAGCTGAATGGGTTATATTAGTCCTTTCCTTAAAAAAGAACCCAATAGTAATAGAAATAATAATAATAATAAAATATAATAATAAATAAAATAATAATAATAAAAGCTAATGTTTTTTTGAGCCTTTGCTAAATATATGCCCAACATGCCACTTGACAGATGAGGAAACTGAGGCACGGGATCACATAATAACCTGCCCAAGGACACCCATGTTTTGAATTCAGAGCCCACAGTCCTAACCATTCCTCAGCCCCCGCCCAGCTCCAGCTCGTGCTTGGTTCCTCACCCCACTCTGTTCACCCAGATCCCCTCATGAGGCAGCCCACACAGGGGTTTAGGAAATGCTTATGGAGCAGGTGAGTGGAATCCAGGAATTCTGCTTACCAGGTTATCCCTAGGAGGGCAAGGAAGGCATGAGAGGAACAGCAAAAATGCTGAAAGCCCAGCTTCCAGGACATTCTGTCACTGTCTGCCACATCTAGGGAAGGGATGTTTCTGGAAAGGTCCCAGATTTCTGACTGACTTTCTTGGCTGTCCATGTAAGATCGGAGGGCAGGCGTGTGGTTGCCTCTGGGCCAGACCCTGCGAGAGTGAGAGCACCCCAGGGAAAACTACTGGGGAGGGCAATGGCTTCTGAGTTTGTGCCCCAAGTAGATGGATGACAGAGCTGGGAGGTCTGCATCCATCAGGATGACTTTGATTTCAAGCAACAAATCCCCACCCACACTAGCTTAGCAACAAAGGAGATTTATTGGCTCATGTAGCTGAGACATCTGGAAGTGAACTTCAGGCATGGTTTCATCAGGGCTCTGGCCCCATTTCTCTGCCATTCCCTCGCTGATCCAGGCCCATCCCCCGTGGATCCTCATCCTCAGGCTCTCTTCCATTCTCATCCTGGGAATGGGGGGTAGGGGGAATGAGAGACACTGCCCCACCCCCACTCACAAGCATTGTCCAAAGGAGCCTTGCTTGACCCAGAACTGCCCAGATCCGAGGGTCTGATTCTGCACGGCTGCTTAAGCAAACCAAAAAGATGGAGTCGAAAGGTGTTTCTAAGTGGCATTTGGGCCCCCGGGCTCCCTGTAGACAGGAGGAATTTCTGCCAAGTGCCCTCTGGTCTGACTTGCTGGTGTCTGATTTGACCAAATACTACCGTTATCTCAGCAGCAGGACAGTGGAACTGGGGCACCCGGCCCGTGCCCTTCAGCCTTCCATGCTGTATGTGGGTCTGCTGAAGACCCACGAGGGGCCCAGCGCTTGCATCCGGGAGGCTCCCTGGCACATCGTGGCAAACATGGAAGCACGCTTACATCCCATAGTCAATAACATCGAAAAATGATCTCCAAAGAGTTGAGTTCCGTTGCGGTTGAGTAGGCGACAGTGCTAAAGCTTGTAAACATTCACTTTTATTGATTTCGCTGTTAAGTTTTTTTACATTTAGGAGCAAACATGTTTTCTTGGGCCTCTGTAAAGCTCGTGGGTCAGAGGCCGAGGCGAGTTGTGCATAATGGAGGATCGGGCCGGTTGAGGATTTGTACGAAAGTGACCTTGGGCAAGCTGCCAACCTCTCTTGGCCTCTGTGCGGTCAATTGTCCATTTGTTGAGAATAATCGTCCGTTGACATTTCTTCCCTGGGTAGTGTCCCAAAAACGGCCCTTCCCGCTGGAGGAGCAGAGGGGGTAAGCGGAGTGTTGCTGTAGAGCCAAGTAAACCCGGTTCCTTTGGGGTCTGCTCAACACTTGCCAAAATATAGAGTAGTCTAGTGAATTTCCACGTACCCATTGCTCAGTTCCAACAATTAGCCCATAGCCCATGACTACCCCTTGTTCTGTCTCTATGTCTACCTCCTCTCCTCCCTTTGACCTAGACATGATATGATTTCATTTCTTAATATTCCAAAATGTGTCTCTAAGAGGAAATGGTTGCACTTGTGAAACACAACCCCAGAATACTGTCATTCCTTAATATCATCAACTCTCCAGTCTGTCTTCATGTTTCCCTACGGTCCTACAAACGCCCTTAAAAAAAAAAAAAAAAAAAGGGGTGCCTCGGTGGCTCAGTGTGTTAAACCTCTGCCTTCGGCTCAGGTCATGATCTCAGGGTCCTGGGATCGAGCCCCGCATCCGGCTCTCTGCTCAGCAGGGAGCCTGCTTCCTCCTCTTCCTCTCTCTCTGCCTGCCTCTCTGCCTACTTGTGATCTCCGTCTGTCAAATAAATAAATAAAATCTTAAAAAACAGAACAAAACAAAAAACAACCAACTAACTTGTGGGGCACCTAGGGGGTTCAGTCCGTTAAGCATCTGACTCTTGATCTCAGCTCAGGTCTTGATCTCAGGGTTGTGACTTCAAGCCCCACATTGGGCTCCACACTGGGATCCACGCTGGGTATGGACACTATTAAAAAAAAATAAAATAAAAACCCCTAATTTGTTTATTTAACTCAGAATCCAAACAAGACATGTGACTGGTTGGTGTGTCTTCAGAGAGTCCATTGCTTTTCCCTCCATTTCCTTCCCCCACTCCAACGCCGCCACAGGCTGGGGCTCACTGACAGTATCTTTGTGGGGTTATTTAAGATGCTCCCTTGTCCCCTAAATTTCCCGTAAACTGAAAGTTAAATCTAGAGGCTTAATCAGATTTTTGGGGACATATCTTCCGGCAAAACTGCTTTACAGGTGGTATTTTGTTCTTCCATCAGCAGACCCATAAGAGCTGTTTCCCTGGTTGTTACCAGCTGTTGGTTTATTCATTTGTTAGGATTTGCGAAATGGTGATATTCAAATCTATCATTCCTTCTTTGGACTGATGTGGACCGTTTCTATAGAGAGCAACTTCCTCTTATCAACTATTTGGCTACCCTGAGGTATAGTACTTAAGGAGAAGACGGAATAAATGCTTGATTCTCTCCCCCGCCCTTTTATTTTTAAAGATTTTTAAAAAATCGTTTATTTATTTGACAGACAGAGATCACAAGTAGGCAGAGAGGCAGGCAGAGAGAGAGGAGGAAGCAGACTCCCTGCTGAGCAGAGAGCCCGATGCGGGCCTCGATCCCAGGACCCTGGGATCATGACCTGAGCTGAAGGCAGAGGCTTTAACCCACTGAGCCACCCAGGCACTGCTCTCTCCCCCCTTTATATGTTAGTTTTGCAAATCATAAGTGAGCTCTTTGGTGTCCACCAAAGGTGATCAAAGAGGTTTTTTTGAAGATATTTATTTATTTATATTTATAATATTTATTTATTATTATTTATTTTATTAATTGTTGGTAGGCTCTACACCCAGCATGGAGCGCAATGTGGGGCTCGAACTCAGGACCCCAAGATCAAGAGTTGCCCGCTCCACCCGGGTACCCATCAATGAATCTTTTTAAAAAAATCATTATGAGCTCATGGATTTAAATGTGTTTGACATATTTCAATGAACTGCAATTCTTATGCACATTGACTTTCAAATGGGCTCTTTGGGCGCAGGGACAGCCTGTCTCTCTCACCCTCAAACCCCATGGACAGCTTGTTTCAGAGGTCTTGGATACATTTGCTGTTTTTGGCTGTAATGAGCTGTTCCAAGTTCAAGTTCATACTGTACTTTCCCTCACCCAGTTCCCAGTTTTGAAATCTGACATTTCCCCATGGCTCCCTGGTTCCTTTCATTTGAACGTGGTATTAGGGACCACCACCCGGGTACTGGATGTGCTTTGGTTTTCTAATAACGCTAGGTCTTTTCAGAGATCAGACACGGGATTTTTTTTTTTTTAAATTTTAAGAAAAGATAGGATTTTGGGGGTGCCAGGTGGCTCAGTTGGTTGGGCATCTGGCTCTTGATTTCCGTTCAAGTCATGATCTCAGGGTCATGAGATCCAGCTCTGTGGCAGACTCCATACTCAGCATGGAGCCTGCTTAAAATTCTCTCCCTCTCTTTCCCTCAGGCACCAGCCCCCACCCCTGCTCGTATGCACTCTCTCTAAAAAAAAAAAAAGAGAGAAGATGTGAGTTCATACTGATACTTTCCATTCGAATTCAGATTTCCAAGGTTTTTCCTTCCTCTGATAGTTTTTATATCTGAATTGCCTTTCTCCACGCTTCAAATCTCAGACCTCAAGGACGCACACATAAATTTAGTTAAACTTTCCCACCACGTACACAACAGTCTTAAAGATCTCAACACTACCACCAAACAATCATTATTGAAAATAGCTCAGTATTTTGTCTTGTTTTTTTCAGTTTTCTTCTTAGAGTAAACCCCACTAGGACTGTATAGTCACATTAATGCGTTTTAGTTTTTAAATTTTTATTTTATTTTATTTTATTTATTTATTTTTTAAATCTCCCAAATTCTTTTTTTTTTAAGATTTTATTTATTTATTTGTCAGAGAGAGAGAGAGAGAGAGAGCGAGCCAGAGAGCGAGCACAGGCAGACAGAGTGGCAGGCAGAGGCAGAGAGAGAAGCAGGCTCCCTGCCGAGCAAGGAGCCACATGTGGGACTCCATCCCAGGACGCTGGGCTCATGACCTGAGCCGAAGGCAGCCGCTTAACCAACTGAGCCACCCAGGCGTCCCGCATTTTATTTTATATTTTTAAAGATTTATTTGCGTGCACGCAAGAGAGAGAGAGAGCGAGCAGGGCAGGAACTGAGGGAGAGGGAGAGAGCCCTCATGACCTGAGCCCAAATCAGGAATTGGATACCCAACTGACTGAGCCACCCGGGTACCCAATATTTCTCTTTCTGTGCCTGGCTTACTTCACTTAGTGTAATGTCTTTGCGATTCATTCCTATTATAGCAAATTGTAGATTTTCCTTCCTCTTTAAAGCTGAATAATGTTGGTCGTGTGTATAGAGCACATTTGGTGTATCCATTCATCCACAGACGAATGGCACAGATTGCTCCATGTTTAAACTATGGCGAATAATGCTGCTATGAACATGGACGTACAGATATCTTTCGAGAACCTGCTCCCAATTCTTTTTAGTAATTACTCAGAAGGGGAATTGCTGGGCCAAACGACAATTCTGTTGTTAATCTTTTGAAGAAACTTCCTCATTCTTTTTATGGCTACAAAGTACCCCTTGTGGGGACATACTATTGTTCGTTCTGCCAGGCCTCATTTATGGACATTTGTTGTTTTCCAGGTGGTGGTTATTTAAAAAACAGAGCTGCAGTGAATAGCTAGCCTTATCCCTCCATCTTTTTGTATCATTTGCCATGTATCTTTAGGTAGATTCTTAGAAGCGGGATGGCGGGATCAAAGGGCACACTCGTGCAGCTTCTTTATGTATTGCCGAATTAATTCCCTTCCATGCGGACTGCCCCATTTTGCATTCCCAACAGCAAAGTGTGAGAATGTTTGTTTTCTCACAACCTGGACAAGAGAGTATTTTGTTAGATTTTGGCCATTCTGATCAGCAAGAAATAGCTCCCCGGGGCAATTTGCCTTTCCTTAACTGTGAGGTTGAGCATCTTTTCGTATATTTTGGAAACATTAGCCTTGCTTTTTCTGTAAACTGTTCCTATTTTTGGTGCATTTTTCTCACCGGGTATTGGTCTTTTAATTTACATCAGCATTTACATTATAATGTATACAGTATAATTTACATTATACTCAAAATACTAGCACTTTGTCTGTGATGTAAGTTGTAAATCTTTTTTTTTAACCTTCTATTGATTGTCTTTTTAATTTTACTTATTTAAAATTTCTTGGGGTACCTGGGTGGCTCAGTTGGTTAACTGTCTGCCTTCAGCTCAGGTCATGGTCCCAGAGTCCCGGGATAGAGCCCCACATCTGGCTCCCTGCTTATTGGGAAGCCTGCTTCTCCCTCTCCTTCTGCCTGCTGCTCTGCCTACTTATGCACTCTGTCTATCTGTCAAATAAATAAATAAAATCTTTTTAAAATTTTCTTTTTACTTATTTAAAAGTAATTTAACTTTTTTTTTTTTTTTTTTTTTTTTTTTTTTTTGCCTTACAAAACTTCAATTCCTTGAAACTTATGCTAATCTTTCCTCTTACTGCCTTTGGGTGTTGGGTCAGAGTTGAGAAAGCTTTCCCCACTCCCAAAGTATAGAAGAACTCCCCAGCTGCCCCCCTTTCCCTATAGTACTTGCATGGTTTCATGTTTGCCCTTAAATAGCCAGTGCCTTTGGAATGTACCCTGCTATAGGAGAGGAACGAGAGGAACATGAGAGGAGTGCCTCCAGTCGTTCCTGATTGCTCAGGACTCTCTGCTTACTGGAACACTCACCATGAAATCATACCCGTTCTTCCCCCACGATCTGTGAGGCCGCCTTTATCAAACACAAGCTCTCCATAGGCAATGGGGCGGGGGCAGGCCTGTTTCTGGATTGCATGTTCTGTTCTCTAGAGAAATCACTTCATCTCACTCACCACAGCTCAGGACCCCCCTCTACTGAGACAATGGCTGAGGAAGGCTGAAGGCTGAAGCTCATTAAAAAAAGCAACGGTCACCACCACATCTGCTTCAGGGAATCGATGTCTCTTGTTGGAGCTCTACTGGCGAGAGATACATGCTGGGGGGCGGTGGTGTTGAGCAGGTAGGGGAGCAGAATGGCGGGGACAAAACTTTAATGACCGGGGAAGATCACTCTTTAAGTATCTTTAAGTATGAGCTAAAGATACTAAGTATCTTTAAGTATCTTTAAGTAATGAGCACCTGGGTGGCTCATTCGGTTAAGCGCCTGCCTTCAGCTCATGTCATGATCTTAGGTGCTGGGATCGGGAGCCCCGTCAGGCTTCCCGCTCAGTGAGGAGTCTGCTTCACCCTCTACCCCTCCCCTCTGCTCGTGATCTCTCTCATGCTCTCTCTCTCTCAAATAAGTAAAATAAAAAAAAAAAAATCCAAGTGAAGCAACAACAACCAAAAAATGCTTCTTAAAAGACAGGTTTGATGTTTCCAGGGGAGAGATCATCTCTAGAGTGGGGAAGTCTCAGGGCAATGTGTTGAGTTGATTTTCCTATGAAGCAGAAGTAAATATTTTTTAAAAAGATTTTATTTATTTACTTGACAGAGAGAGATCACAAGCAGGCAGAGAGCCAGGCAGAGAGAGGGGGAAGCGGGCTCCCTGCTGAGCAGAAAGCCCGATGTGGGGCTTGATCTCAGGACCCTGAGATCATGACCTGAGCCGAAGGCAGAGGCTTAACCCACTGAGCCACCCAGGCGCCCCCAGCAGAAGTAAATATTAACGGGGGGTGACAAATCAATCCAATTTGCCAATCCATCTGCAAGTTGATTTTTGGTGGGTTGGTTTTCAAGGACTTGGGCCTCCTGCATGTGCTGTGAGAATGGAAGGGTCCTTTGGGAGGGTGGGTGCTCTCACTTCCCTCCAGCACCTGGAAGGCAGACTCTGAAGGTCCAGATCGGGGTAGGGCCACCGGAAGTGGAGCGCCCCTCTCACTCATCTTTCCGGAGGGACACCTGTGTGATGTCAGACCTGCTCTACTCACCTCATGGCATCACTATGACGACCGACACTGTAGAATTTGACTTAGAGTCAAGGATCCCACGATATTATTGTTCGTGTAGACTGGATTTTGTACCCATTGCCCTACCCCCCAACAGCCATTCAGGGCTTAGCAGCTCCGATCCTGCCCCTCCCTTAGTACTCTGAGGTGACCTTGATGCCCCAGTCTTCTAAAATCGGACATTGTTTGAGTTAAAGGGACCCTAGAAGCCGCGGTGTCTCTCTCGGTGTTGACACTGTTGGTTTAGGTAAAGACCAGTGGCAGGTGTGGACCCCCAGCACCATGAAGACTTCCTTTCCTGAGAAGCGGGGTGGGGGGTGGTGTCCTAAGGGAGCGCGTCCTGCCCCCCAGCTGCGTGCGGAGGGAGGAGGCACCCAGGTTGTCTGGTTCTCATAGAGCCTGCCCCCAGCACAGGCCTCTTCCAGATCCAGGACCCGCTCTTCTGGCCTGAGCTCAGCATGGGTGTGGTCGGGTGCTCACTACCTTAGCCCGTTTCTCTGCTGGGCTGCAGGGGAATTAAGCTGTTCTTAGAACAAAGTGATCTCTTCCCACTCTTCAACCCCGACGGAGTCACACTCAAGTCCTCTGAGAGAGAGACACTATCAAACCTCCCTGAAATGATAAAACCAAGTAGACACCACCCTGTGACTTGGGAGGGGGCTAAAGGCTTCTCCCTCCCCCTCCACGTAAGCCCGATGATTATTTTCATAGAGAAAACCAAGTCTGTGGGATCAGATCTCATAGTCTTGGTGTCTGGAAATAACTGGGTGTGTCAGCTAGAGGAATGGTAGGGTGACACTGGGGCTCAATGTTCCTAAACCTGCCTGACCTACCCCTGAGGCCCTCGGACATCTTCTTGCCCAAGTAAGTGAAATAGACCATTGCAAACCACAGCAGCATCCTGGCAGCTCAGAGGTGGGAGGAAGGAGGCCAGCATTGGGGCTGAGCTGAGCCCTCAGGGAGCGGGTGGCGGGGAGAAGGCCTTGGCAGGGGGCTTGCCAGAAGGTTAACCCTCACCTTGCCTGGCTCCACGGCTCCTGGGAGAAGAGATCGAGGCGCCCGGGGGCCCATCTTGCCAAAAGGACTGTTTTGGTTTGTAAGTTTCCGAGGCATTTGTGTCCAGCGGAGTGGTAAGTAGAAGCATGTGCACACGGACAGGAAGTTTGGTCAACCTCACCCGTGGCATGTGGGAGTCGGCAGTCCGTACCAGTGCTCCACGAGGCCCTAACATGAGAACACAAGGCTGTCCTCTGTCCTTCTGAAAGCTTCGGGTGACTGTTGAAACAGCCCACCATCTGGAGGAGAAGCTAGCCCAGCAGGAGCTCTGCCTTGTCAGGCTAGCCCTCAAGGTAAATGTGTATACATTTCATGCAGATATAGAAGATTTCTTGCTTCCATCGTGATCCCTGCGAGGAACCAGATGGAAGGAAAAACAACTGCAAGAGCCTCCCCCGAGATCTCCCTGGATCTCCCAGCCTGGGTGTATTCCGTGCCCCCGAGCCCTGGCATATATGCTGTGCCCTCCGCCTGCATGCTTTCGCCCCCGATCTTCGCTGGGCTGGCCTCTCGGTGCTGACGGCTCAGCTCAAGGTCAGCTCCTAGAGGCCTTCCCTGACCCCTATCCAAAGTGGCCCAGCCAACTAGGACTCCATCTCTCCCTATGCCACTGTTTCTTCTTTATAGTTGTTAGTATCATTTCTGTTTAATATGCTGACTCTCTTCTCCAGCGTCCACTCACAGGAACGTGAGCTCCCCGAGAGCCTGCTCCATGGCCATTACTGCCGTATCCTGGTGCCTGGAATGGCGCCTGGACCGGTGCCTGGAACAGCGCCTGGCACCGGGCGGTGCTCACTCCGGAGCTGCAGAAGCGGTGGGTGGTACTTGGGTTGAGGGAGAAAGGAAATGCAGAGAGGAGATGCCTTTTGCTTTCCTTCGGCTTTCTTCTTCGTGTGCCTCTTAAGGGGCTGATCATTTGAAGAAAGAGGCATTCCATGGGCACCTGTCCCTTTGAGTGCCCTCACCAACGGGGAGGCTGGGGGCAGGCTGAGGGACTGTCCCCCGACAGAGGCGTGTCTGGGGGAACAGGATCCATACCTGCTACTGCTCTCTGTCTAAACCAAAACACATGTAGCCCCGGGAGCAAAGCCACTGGGAATTTTTCCCTGTGTGGCACTGGAACTGGGAGCCCCGTGCTGGAAGAAATGGAGTGCGCCCCTCTGACTTGCTGAACTTTAGAAGTAAAGTGTCGCAGATGGGAACGGGTGGAAGGAACCAGGTTTCCACAGGCTCCAAGCTCTTCTAGAAAGAGCAGGGTCCCCTTAAGCCTGTCTCATGCTGGCCCCACCTATTGCTTGGGTTGAATTCCTTAGAGGCGGAATCCAGAATTCAGAATCCGGAATCCGAGCTGGAGGTTCCGCGTTGAGGGGGAGCCCTGGGGATGACCGCTGGTACGGGAGGGAAGCAGGATGGGGCAGGTAAAGAAACCAAGCAAGGCTGTTTTCAGCTCAAGTCTGACAGCAGCTTGATCCTCCTGAGTTCTGGGCTGGGAGCGGCACCACAGAGCTGGCCCACCTTGGCACAGGGCAACAAGGGGACAGGCCTCCATAGTCCTGTGCCACACCGTCCTCGCTGCAGGTGGCCCCCAGCGGGGTGTCATGACTAGGTGGCTCCTGTCCACTGTGGTAACTCTCTGGAGACAGGTACGGCTATGAGCCAGCAGCTGACAGCGTTCGCGGCTGGGATTAGAACCCATGACACCACTCCAATCCCCACCTTGCCAAGTGCAGGCACAGGAGAGGGTGTGCATTTTCTAATGTGCTCGCCCGGAGTCTGTGTTTTTGTGTTTCTGTGGGTTAGTCAGCCTTGTTGCTCTCCGTGGTGGGAAAGCTCTCACTTTGTCATCTTACTGATGTTGACCCGCTGCTCAGAAAACCCATGAACCGAAACTCCCTGGGGAAACGCATAGACACCCATGGCAGCAGCCTCAGAGGTCAGGTGCCTGGGACTTCCTGAGGAAGTGAGAGCCAGACACCCGGGCCAGCTGGCCAGAGCCCACCCCCGCCACTTGCTTTGCCCTAGGACCCAGAGCGAGCCTCTTTGCCCTGAGCCAGTGCTCACAAACCCCACAGCGGAGAGCAGAACTAAACCCCTTATTAGTGCCACTGCCACCACGTGTCCCCTCAGGGCCCGAGAAGTGTTGGAAAGGCCCGGCCACAGACTTCGCACTTACAAAGCAAGGAGGGTCCCCCTCCCTGTCTTTCTCTAGTGTGCCACTGCCCGAGGACCCAGCCCTAGGATACCCAGGAGTGGACAGAGGACAGACAAGAGGGAAAAAAGACATTCCTAGGACAACTGGGAGGCCAGCATCGCTGCCGTCTTCTAACAGTATCGAGAAAGGACGTGCCCGAAAATGCCAAGTCTGAACGTGAGCCAAGGCAGCAGCTGGGCCGTGCCTGCAAACCCATCCGGAGGAAGAAAATAGTACAAAAAAGATGTTATTCAGGCCACAAATGGCCTGTCTCTCCTGCTCAATGTCTGCCTCGCCCTCTGAAATTTTTCTTCCTACTCACAGGCTCCAGCATATTCTGTCCTGTGACTGGTACGTGGCAGGGAAACAGGAGAACGGGGGTGGGGGGGGAGGCAAACTCTGTAGGCCAGATGGTGGACACCCGCAGGTCCTGGAGCACACAGGGATCTGGGCTCAGTGCCACGCCCCGGACACCAGCTGCCAGCCCCTTGGTGTCTTCTGTTTTACCACTACCGAGGGGACCAAAGGAATTTTCTCTTCCTCAAACTCTACAGTTGGACTCAGAGCCTTTACGTCCAGGAGGGCTTATGGGAGGCCTGATGGGAAGGGCCACTGATGCAGAGTATGGGGGCCACCAGCTTCCCCAGGGAGAGTGACTTCTAGGCCAACACCTTGTAGTGTCTATTTGCGTCTTCCTGGCGTGGACAGTTGGTTGGGGTGAAAAGCGAGGACACGGTTTTGAGCACGTGTCTACTCTTGGATCACAGAAGGAAGGAGCTATTGGACAAATCACAGAGGCCTCACACTGAGTGAAAACAGCCCGTCTCCAGAGCTTACATATCATCGTCCGATCCCATTTAACTGACGCTGTTTTTCTTAGAGGTGGGGGAGGGGCAGAGGGAGCGAGAATCTTAAGGCTCCACAGCCAGTGCAGAGCCCAATGCAGGACTCGATCTCATGACCCTGAGATCATGACCTGAGCTGAAATCAAGAGTTGGACACTTAACCGACTGAGCTGCCACACGCCCTTATATGATATTCTTGAGGGGAAAGCTGGTAGTTGACAGAGGTCTAAGTGGGGAAGGGAAAGGCCTGGCAGGAAGGAGTTTTGCAGGGGAGGCATAATGGAATTGTTGTGTAATCTGCTTTTGGGAACAGTTACATGAATCTGTCCATGTGCTAAAATTTAAACGGTACACCTAGAGAAAAAGTCAATTTTAAGGGGCACCGGGGTGGCTCAGTCCTTTAAGTGTCTGCCTTCGGCTCAAGTCAGACCCCAGGGTCCTGGAATCGATTCCCTGCATCCGGCTTTCCTCTCAGTGGCGAGTCTGCTTCTCCCTCACCCTCTGCGATCTCTCCCACTTTTGCTTTCTCTCAAATAAATAAAATCTTTTTTAAAAAAAAAGTCAATTTTACTGCAGCAACAATTTTTCAAATTAGAAAAAGTTAATGGTGCTAATAATGCCTGACATTGGCTTTCTACGGCCCCAGCTCCGAGCTAAGTGCGGTACCTCCCCTCCCTCTTTGATTCCTCTCAAGAAGCCCATTTGGTGCTCAGGTGGCAGAACTTGCTCAAGGTCATGTAGTACATGTGGCAGAGCAGAAACTTGAACCCATGTCTGTCTGACTCAAGAATGTGAGCTCTAATTGATGTGCGAAACAAAGGTAGAAGAAACATTATTAAATGTCCTTACTACCTGCAGCCCATTGACAAGTCCTTGAGGTGGGCAGAATGACATTCTTCCTGGGACTCAACTGCTGTGATGTTGACACTTTTCTAAGGGCAAAAGGCAATCTTCTTCGCCTAGCCTCTGGATCCCGTAAGTATACTTTAACAATATAAAAATTCCTTTGGAATCTTCTTTCATCTCTACCCCTCCCACCCTGCAAATACTTGGCAATCATCCCCCAAGGATATGACCTGTTGATATACATCTGAAGGGTCTCATTGAGTCAGGCTCAGGCTAGGGAGGAAGGGATAGGTAGGAGGCTTTGGGATCCAGCTCACAGAAATCCCAGAAATGCTGAGTCAGCGGGAAACCAGAGATAAGGGAACAAAACAGACCCTCCGGCTCTGGGTAGTAGAGGTGGGGTTTTTTAACAGCAGTCAAGGCTGTCACGTTGTGATCAGGACCCAAAGAAATAAGCCAGTAAAGATGTTATCACCAGTCCTTCCTCAAACCAAGACAGCAGGTGAATGTTAAGGCCACAGGCTCTATGGTCTATTCTGAATAAAAGACCCGGAGGCCACCTGGTCAGGACCCCTCTCACTCCTGAGAGCTTTATCTGTATCCCTGAATAACAAAAACTCTCTCGCTTTACCCTCTCCTTGGTCTGCAAGATTCTTTTTTCAACTTGGTGAGACAAGAACCTCGCTCTCCCATTTCATAACCATTGTGCCTCATTTGAGTGGGAGGACAGGAGTGGGAAATGATCACAGAGTCGGACGGGGGTAAAGACTGGGCTTGGAGAGGGTTCTCTTCTAATGGAGGGAAACTATCAGGGAGGTGGGGGGAGGGCTGGTCCTGGTTATGGAAGGGGCCCCAGGGTTGAATTTATACCTAGTTGCTTAAGATAGCTCTTTGGGACCCCACCCCATTTTGCCAGGTATCCCCCAGTGTCGGGGGCCAGGTAGCTAAGTGGAACCACAGTGCCCTTGAAGCCTTCCTTGCTCTGAAGGGAAATGTGGCAGGACTGGTTAGAGCCTTCTGCCCAGGGCCAGGGGTGGGAAAATGGGGATTGGATGGAGATGGGGGGCCTTGTCCAATTTTCCCCCCTATTTATATGTCCCATAAATTAACTTCTTTTCCTGTTTTGCTAAGGAATCTTTCATGTGTTGGTGCAGGAAGGGAGGGACAACTCAGAGCCTGACATCAGATCACTGAAGTCCCACCGAAGTCAGTGGACCTGCTGAGGCCTCCATCCTGCAGGGTAAGTGGGGGTGACTCAGTGCAGGCTGGACACAGAGACACCAGAAGCAAAAGCCCGAGGCTGGGCAGGAGCAGCACCTACTCAGCAAACTGAAGACGGCTGTGATCTCAGGACTGCTGAGAGTTAAGCTCTAGGAACAGCATGTGGGAGCTGAGCCTGGGGGAGGGGGCCAGAGCACACTGGGATGCTGAGCTGAGGGCAGTGGGCAGGCAGGGGTGGGGCTGGAGACCCTTAGAAGAAGCTTACTGGAGACTGGCAGACGGCATGACTTCCATCCGGGTGCGATCCAGGTGTGCGACTGAGTGGCCTGGAGTCTGCCCGTGGATAGGTTTGGAAGGTATTTAGCAGGGATGGAGGGGCTTGGAAGTGAATCACATGGGAGGGGGGAGGAAGAGGGGGGAGGACGGGAGAACTCACAGAGGTCTGACTCAATAAGGATGCTTTTTCTTGAGACGGGGATGCAGGAAGAGGTGGGGCTGTGAGCATGAGTTTGCTTGTGGAAACTTTCTATTTCAGGAGCTCCTGGGTGGTTGGAGCCAAGGTGTCTCGTTGGTGGTTAATTGCGACATTCCGGAGCTCAGGGGGGCAGCCCTGCAGTGTGGGCTTGGGGCCCACCAGCATATGAAGGGGTCTAAGAAGGCTTCGAAGTACACAGCCTGGCCAGGAAAAACTGGGAAGAGGGACAAGAAGGAGGACCAAGGCAGAACCCCAGGGGGGCCCCACATCCAAACTCATTGACGCATCACCCTCACTGTATGGGCCCTGTCCGCACACTTCTATTGTCTTAAAGTTCTTTACTTCTCTCATTTTCAACGTCATGGATTTATCTCAAAGGAAAATTTACAAAATGGGTGAAAAATCAACAACGTAGCCATGAATAACATTGATGATAAATAAAATACAATGGAAACAGAGCAAGGCTTCAGGCTAGAGAAAGGAAAGATGCAAATGTTCATCCTGTGTTCGAGACCCAGCTGCCCCGGACTGAGACGCAGTCCCTGGAAGAAACCAGGATTGGGAGAGACTCAGAAAAGGAAATAACTTTCTTAGCGGAAAAAGTTCACTGCTATCAGCTCTCGTGACTTTGTTCAGGGAGGGGCCCTCCACCTTGTTCTGTAAAGGACCAAAGAGTCAATATTTAGGACTTTGAGGGACACTTACATCCCTGCCCGTAGCCCCTCCCCTTTCCAGCCTTTGCTTGCAATCCTTCCCAACCGTTCTTAGCACAGGTTGGGTAAGACAGGCCCAGGGCTGGGTTTGGCCCGTGGGCTGTGGTTTGCCACCCCCTGATTTAAAGGATGGAGAGGAGAAGGGCAGACCCCCAAAAGAGACAGGGTGCTACAAGGGGGTTCCTAGGCATTCAACTCCTGACCACGAATCAGAGTCGTGGCCCCAGCCACTCTTGAGTCTTCTCGGCCTCCTTTTTTTAGGCTCCCACACAGGGTAATTCCTTATCCCCCATGAGTCTAGTGGGAGATGTGGCCACTCCCACCTTTGCTGATGGTTGCACAGGACCAGAGACTCTCAGGACCCCTCATTCAGAAGCCACTCCGGGGCTCGGTCAGCATTTCAGCACCAACAGCTCCCTCTTCTGATGTCACTGCTTGCTTACTTCCCTTCAGGGCCTCTCTGCACCTCCAAAGAAGGCTTCACTGTTCCTCCCTCCCTCACTGAAGATTAGCCACCCTGAGGTCACCTCCAATGGCCTCTGATCACTGCCAGCAAGTCCTTTCCTTCCTCAAGGAAGAGAAAGAGTTCGGTGACCCCTCCCTCACCTTGGGTCTCCCTTCTGAGGTGGAAGTCATGGTCTAGGTCTATCAGGGAAGGCCCTAAGAAGCTCAGCACGTTCTCCTGGAAACTGTATTTGGACCTTTGTTTAGGGGGATGCCAGCTGCCTTGAGAGAAGTTTGATGATCCATGTTGTAAGGACGCCCAAGCTAGTCACGCAGAGAGAACTCACAGAAAGAGGGATGCTTGGCACCCCAGCTGTCCCAGCTTAGGAGCTGGATGTTTAAACAGAAAAACGTGCAACGGGCTCCAGCCCACAGTTAGCCTCATGAGACCCCAAGTAAGAGCTGTCCCACTGAGCCCAGTTGACTTCTAGTCCATGACAGATAACAAATTATCCTTTTTAAGCCACTACATTTTGGGTTGGGTTTTTTACACGGCAATAAACTTCTGGGACACCACCCGAAAGTGAGGTCTCATCCAGGAAGACTTCTGTCACACAAAGGCACAAGATTTAAACTCCCTTCTCCAGTCCAAACCAGAAGAATTTTCCTCAGCTTTGCAAGTCAACCTCTGGTGTCCTCACCAGAAAGTCATATAAATTTTGCACCCAAGTCAAGTTGCTCACTCTTGAGCAACAGGGGCTGGTCAGTTGGGACAGGTATTTTTGGTCGGCTGACTGAGTCATACCCCAAACATTTCTTCCTGTCTTCCTCTCACTGCAAAGCCCGGGATGGCCAGATACACACTTTCTGGCTTTCCTGCAGAAGACTTTATAAGCGCTGTGGCCAATGTTGTGAAGAAAGTTCAGCTGTTGGGTTCTTGAAAACAGTCTGCTTGCTGGTAAGGAAAAACTCTGCCTGGTATCACCTCCCATTTCCTGCTTCTGAGCATGGTGTAAAAATGTGGTATACGGAGCTGCTGCAACTATCTTGACACCATGAGGAGAAAGCTAAGAGAACCAGAAAGACCATGGCCCAGAGCCCTGTCATATTATATGTGAAAAATAAACAGCTATTTCTATAAGACATTGTTGGTCAGGGTTTATTATTATTATTATTATTTGTAGCTGAATACTTTTTTTTTTAAATGTATTTATTTGTCAGAGAGAGAGGGAGAGAGAACGAGCGAGCACAGGCAGACAGAGTGTCAGGCAGAGGCAGAGGGAGAAGCAGGCTCCCTGCCGAGCAAGGAGCCCAATGTGGGACTCGATCCCAGGACTCTGGGATCATGACTTGAGCCGAAGTCAGCCGCTTAACCAACTTAGCCACCCAGGCGTCCCTGTAGCTGAATACTTTTTTAACTGTGGCATCAATCATGTCCACTTTAGGGACACCTGGGTGGCTCAGTTGGTTAATCGTCTGCCTTCAGCTCAGGTCATGATCCCAGGGTCCTGGGATCAAATCCCACTTTGGGCTCCTTGCTCAGCAGGGAGCCTGCTTCTTCCTCTACTTGCTGCTCCCCCTGCTTTGTGCTCTCTTTCTCTCTCTAATAAATAAATAAAATCTTAGGGAAAAAATCATACCTACTGTAGAGACAAAAGGTCTCATTCTTCCCTATAAAGAGGGTCTATCTTTCCAGTCTTTCACAATGAGCCAAATTTTGGTCTCCAGCATCCAGACACTCAGGTGGAGGGAGAAGAAAGGTCCCTTTACCTGGGGCTTGAGTTGGGGATTGGTGGGGAAGTTTCTGGCAGTGAAGTCTTGGGGTACAGTTGTGTACTTTCCCCACTCTAGAGCAGAGGGACCTTCTTTAGCTTCAGCCCCGAGTCCTGGGTATTGGAGGAATCAAAGATGCCACCCCCTGAGCTGAGCACCAGGAAGCTCCCCCTGATCCTGGTGATGGGCTGGAGCGGGGGCAGGCTCTGGACACAGCCATGGAGAGTGGATCAAATAAAGGGACTGGGCTGCAGACCCAGCTCTGCCACTAACCATCTGTGTGTCCCTGTATCTCACCCAACTCCTTGAGGGCAAGTGCTCTGAGCCTTCATCCGTGAATAGGATAGTCTGTGCTCACAGGGAACCGGCAAGCTTCAGGTCCCTGGTCTCTGAACCTCTTCCCAGAAACAGGTCATCCTGGGCAGTGAGAGGCCCACAGCTAGCTGTTAGCAATGCCATTCCAGGAGCCTCCATCTTCATGGGTCCTTGGATATGGGAACCTGAGACCCTGGAGGGCTGAGAGCAGCTGAGTCCCGAGGTTTCCCCAGCGCCAGGTGCGGTGGGGAGCAGTGGGCAAGAGGAAGGTGAAGATCTCACCTGACCAATGCAGAATAGGGAAAGGATCCAAGTTCCTAAGCTCCCTGATCTGCCGTCAACCCCCTCGGGCTTGCTTCCTGCTGCAGGGACAGAGAGATGGGTGGGTGCCAAGCTACACAATGGTACGGGAGATCCCAGAAACCTGAGAGTCTGGCCTCTGGAAAGTTTGGGGTTTTTTCCCCCTGGTTCCCTGGGAGGTTGAGCTGCTGGGAAGTTCCCACCACATGCTGTTCCTCCAGTTTTCCTGGAACCTTCTGGAAAGCCAGCCAAGAAAGGGTCTGCCCACAGGCCCCTGGAGCTACAGATCCTCTCCTCCTTGTGCCCAGGGAAGGCTGTTCTAGCTCTCACCTGGGGGAATGCCCTCAATGATAATAATAACAGAAGTACCATCGTGGCAATGGGAGTATTTTCATGGTCTGGGCAATTTCTTCATATCTTATCTCATTCAGTTCTCCCTACAAGTCTGACAAGTGTTCTGTTGGCCTTACAGATTAGGAAACAGGAGCAAAGAGGCCATCCTACCAGCCCTCCAGAAGCCCGCTCAGCCAGCGTGCCCTCCAGCATTGCAGCCAATCGTTCTCTCTTTACTGAGCATCAAGCAAGGGGGTTCCGCGCATTTAGGGGACCATCGTCTACCCCCGCCCCCCACTGGCCCCGATGCTCTCGGAGCGGGATGGTGGCCTGTGTTGGAGGCGTGGGGTCACGGAAGCGTCCTGCAGCTGTTTCCCGTGGAGTCACACCGTCTGGGCATGCAACTGTTTCGATTTCAGTGATTTGAGCTCAGCAAAAAAGACACTAAAAAGAGAAACTATGAATGCAGATGCTCAGGCCAAATTTAGAAAAATGCTTGAATTCTGTTGAAGAGAGGAAATGTATGGGACAGAGAGACGCTGGGGCTTTTACTGAATGTGCAAGGTTTTGTTCTGATACTGTACTTGAAAAATGAGAGCCAGATATGGTATGACGATAAGGCCGGTCGTAGGTCCACCGGTTTCTAGCACATCATTACCTGTCCTTTCCTGTAAGCTTGAAATATTTCACAATTAACACTACTTGTCATGTTTGTCCTTCTGTGGGACATTGGGGTAGGGTGAATAAGGGCCCCCAGAGATATTCAGATCCTTATCCCAGGACCTAGGGGTATGTTAGCTTACCCAGCAAAAGGGACCTTGCAGATGTGATTACGTTGAGTTTGAAATAGAGGGTTATCTGGGTGGGTCCGATGTAGTCACAAAGGTCATTAGAAGAGAGGGCCAGCTGTAGGAGACCGAGAGTCTGGAGATGTGAATCCAGAAGCATAAATCGGAGGGATGTGGTTACAGGTCCAGGGACGTGGGCAGACCCTATGAACTAGAAAAGTCAAGGGGCTGATTTTCCCTGAGAATCTCCAGAAGGAACATGGCCCTGTTGACACCTTTCTAGCTCCTGCGGGACTCATTTTAGACTTGACCTCCAGAGCTGTGAGATAACAAACTCATGTTGTTCGAAGCCACTGAGTCTATGGCAATTTGTCACAACAACATGCATCTGGATGGTCAACAATTCCACCAGTGGGAGGTGGGATTTCTTGAAGTGGGAACAAGACAGCTGGGAGAGGCACGCCTCTAACCCAGGACAGCACCGCTGGGATTCCTGAGTCCTGCGTCCCCAGCCCTGTGCTTTCGCTAGAGTCCCATCGACTCTAACTTCAGCAGGAGAGCAAGGATGCCAATGGTTTGTGGAACCAACATCAACGCTCTTATCATGGCCTCAAATACCCAGTTCCTCCTGAGGTTCCGGTGCCAAGATACTAAATACCCTTGGTCCAAGGTTTAACTACCTAGGGCTTCTCTTCTGGGTCTTACCAAAAAAAAAAAAAAAAAAGACTGAATTTCCAGCATGTGGACACCCAAGTGCTTCTAATCCCTCACCCCACCCCCTCAACTTTCTTATTCTGCGGCTGCTCTGGAGGTCACTGGGCAGGTGGCTTCTGACCTCCAAGCCAATTCAGTAATTTGTGAGCACCCAGTCTGCAATGGTGCTGAGATCTGGGGGGTGGGAGGGAGGGGGTCCTTTTGGAGATGCCCTGCCCCACTGACCTTAGTCGTTTACAGTCTCTTAGGGGAAACTCTGACACATACCTGGACAGTCGCAGAACAAGGCACATGTGACTGGCAGGAGGGGAGGCTCCAAGATCCCCCATGTCCTGACTGACCTAATGGTTAGGGCTCCAAACTCACTGCCCATCGCCCTCCCAGACTTGAAACTCTGCCAGTGGGGTCCTTTGTCCTGAAGGGGCAAAGAATCTTACTAGAGAGACAAAAACACAGAGAAATATAAAAATCACTCGCAGTACCCAATAGTATTGGCAAGGACGTGAGTGCCCTCTTAGCATCAGGACAGCTCTGGGGACTCTGAAAGGAGTAGAGAAGGCTCTTCGGGGGAGGTGGGATTCCAGTTTGGTCTTAAAGGCCCTCAGAACTTGTGGTGGGAAAGGCAAGGAGGCATTCGAGAGGTGGGGGGTGCGGTTAGAAATTTGAAGGGAGGGACACCTGGGTGGGTGGCTCAGTTGGCTGAGCGTCTTCGGCGCAGGTCGAAGATCCCAGGGTCCTGGGATCGAGTCCCACATCGGGTTCCTTGCTCAGCAGGAAGCCTGCTTCTCTCTCTGCCTGCCGTTCCCCTTGCTTGTGGGCTCTCTCTTTCTCTCTCTGACAAATAAATTGAAAAAAAGAAAAAAAGGACTCTGAAGGGAAAGGGACAGAATGAGCGAAGATGTGAAGGTGCTGACAGCAAAAGTTCCCAGTTGTGAGTTGGACAGGAGGGGCTGGCGTCAGCTGCTGGGAAGGTTGGGTTTTGGGGAGGGAGGGGGGTATAATCTATGCTCATTCAATGAACCCCACATCAAACCCGAGTGCGCCTTTAGTGACGCATCAGTGCCTCCTTAGTACCTGTTCGACCTTCCCTGGTGAGTCTGTCCCCGAGCGCAAAGGGAACCCAGGTATTCCTGAGCTTTGGCCGGAGCAAACAGGGTAAGGAGGAAATCTGAGAGGGAGGGACAGTCCTGTAACTCAAGGTGCTCAAAGACAGGGTGTGGGGTAATGCGTTGAAGTGATAAGGGTTAACGGGAAAAATTCAGTAAAGGAGATTATTCCCAGGAATAATGAGAGACACTGATTAGGGTTCACGGCCAATCACCTTCCCTGGAAATCAATCAGAACTTCAGCAGGAAGCAGACAGACTGTTCTGTAGCTCACATTCAGATTTGGCCAAAGGACAATGGAGAGCCACTGCTGACCAGCCAGACCGGACTGTCGGTAGGAAGAAGGTAAAGCAGAGGGGCTCCCCACAAGTGGCTGAGTCCACATGGGGGATGGGGGACTCTGGAGCTGGTGGGGACCAGGAGCGAGGTAGGTGATGTGACATTGCAGAGCCAGCTCTGATTGGGCTTAAAATGAGATGTTAGAGAAAAAACAAGGGGGAAGAAAGACCTGCGAATACGATGCCACTGGAACATGAGAGGGAATGGGGTAGAGAGAAGAGATGAGAGCTGTAGGCCAGGGAGTTTGGGGGAGCCATGAGGATAACGTACGGTAACCAGGATGGGGTAAAAACAAGATGATTATGCAGAAGGCAAAGGTTCTGAGAACAATAGGTCATGGGAAAGAAGAACAAAGACCCCAGAGCAGTCCTGCTGTAGTCCCCAGGATTTGGTTACACAAAGGGGACTAAGAGCCTCTGCCAGATACAGTGACAAGCGCCCCGCTGTCTGGCTGGGCTGGGAAGCCGGGCTCCATGGAAAGTGTGGACATACAGTGAGCCTTCGTGGATCGGATGGGCTTTCTTTGCGGAGTGAGACATGCGGGTCTTGCACTTCAGCAGAATGACTATAAGTCCTTATCCAGGCCATTGGGGGCGCTGGAATGTTCTATGGTAGCGTTGCTACGACAACGCTCAAAAAAAAAAAAAAATTAGAGCCTAGCTTGGTGGCCAGCATTTTAATTGTTTCTGATAGTTCTCAGTGATCTGGACAGGAAGGGTTAGGGTACCTCATGGGAGACAGCATGACACAGTGAGTGAAGTACAGTATTTTGGGCTTGTGAGCTCTAATAAAGCCTACTTACAAACATGGGGCGCCTGGGTGGCTCAGTGGGTTAAGCCTCTGCCTTCGGCTCAGGTCATGATCCCAGGGTCCTGGGATCGAGCCCCGCATTGGGCTCCTTGCTCAGCAGGGAGCCTGCTTTCTCCTCTCTCTCTGCCTGCCTCTCTGCCTACTCGTGATCTCTCTCTCTCTCTGTCAAATAAATAAAATCTTAAAAAACAAAACAAGTGTCAATAAGTTGAGGAGGCCCTAAAAAGAGGGAGGAGAAGCTGCTTTTGGGTAGGCTGCAGCTGTGGCTTACCTAGTGGGGGGAGGGTCAGAGAAATGGGAAGGGGCTTCCCACTGGGGGTCTGAGTGTGACCTGTCCTAAGTTCATTGGCATTTCCTGTTGAACCAAATCTAAGAGTCAGAGCCAAAGGCTTCATCTGTTCTCCAAGTGATCCATAGTGCTTGCCCTGGCGGAGTTGTGTGCGGAGCCCTGGGCTTTATTGCTCCGGGCCCTGGAGACCCATAACACGGTCTGGCTATGGGACACCCAAAGAAACAAAATCAGAGATCGGAGTTCTGCCACTTGCTAGCATTTTGACCTTCTTTGCCTTGGGTTTCCCCCTCTACCCTGGAGAACCGTTGTGAAGATCTCTCAAGAGTGAAGTCAGCAGAGGCAAACAAAACCGGGTCCCTCGTGAGCACTGTTGACAAAGCTCATGTGCGGATAGACTGGAGCCCTAACCAAAATAGAAACTATGAAATAGATAGAGACTCTCTGTAAGAGAATATCTTTACAGACTTGAGGTGGGGAAGGACTTGTTTTCAAAACTTCAAAAGCACAAAGGACTCAACATTCATGTGACCCCTTTAAATAAAGGATTTCTGCAAAACAAAAGACACAACAGCCGAAGAAAACCAACAGATAACAGACTGGGACAGGAGAGGGCAGGAGCACTATCTCTAAACCCAGAGGAGACTTGGATCTAGAACAAACAGGCCCTCCTGCTCAGCCACAAGACAGAAGAACCTAACGGAAACACCGGCAAAGCGTGATGGGTAATTTTCAGGATAAGAAACTAAAGAT
Source organism: Mellivora capensis (assembly GCA_004024625.1). Lineage (NCBI taxonomy): Eukaryota > Metazoa > Chordata > Mammalia > Carnivora > Mustelidae > Mellivora > Mellivora capensis. Next base: position 33,392 of record PISX010006188.1, read on the forward strand.
CTGAACGAACACGTGGAGAGTTTACTGGGTACAACGTAATGGCAGATTGAACTGAGGAGATCTCCCTTTCCACCCGTTGGGTGAAATTTTAAAAGCTGAGTAACACCTCCCGGTCAGGGATGTGGAGCCCTAAGTTCCCTACATGACCGGGGGTGAGGCGTAGGGTGTGTAGCTTCTGTGCGGAGCAATCTGCCCTATTTAGCCAGACTATCTCCACCTACCAACCGATGACCCACAATCCGCTCCTGGGACTGTGTGTGTGTACCCTGAACCCTCTCGTGCAGGGGACATGTGCATGTGATGCTCATCATAGCCGAGGGCTCTTGTGGGGGCAGAGAACTGGGTACAGTCCAGGCTGCTTCGGGGCGGGCACGGACAGGTGTAGACCTGGTGGTGGCATTCTAGGGATCATCACACAGCCGCGAGGCGGGAGGGTAGATGGGTCACACCAACACAGCGGCACGGGAAGAAAGCGCGCATGCGTCCTGATTTACAGGGACATAGCCAGCAGGACTAAAAATGCAAATACATGCATAGAAAACAAACAGATTCCAACAACACAAAGAGGGGCAAACAGGAAACATGTTAGGATGGTTGTTTGTGGGGGAAGGGAGAATGGGAATTGCGCTAAAAGGAAGAAGCTATTTAGAAAGAGGGTTTAGCCCAGAAACTGGCGCTCCTGGAGGGTTCATGATTATTGGTTCACCGAAAAAGAACAGTGCAGTGTGCCTACTGTATCTTAATAAAACTGGAGGGAAGACAAGGAAAAGTCCAGACAGTGAGTGCTACTCCCCAAGAGCACATTTTGGTAATAAGCTCCAGGAGGAGACAGGGTCCGATTAAAATGTACAACTTCAGGGGCGCCTGGGTGGCTCAGGCGCCTGGGATCGAGCCCCACATCGGGCTCTCTGCTCTGCGGGGAGCCTGCTTCCTCCTCTCTCTCTGCCTGCCTCTCTGCCTGCCTGTGATCTGTCTGTCAAATAAATATATAAAATCTTAAAAAAAAAAAAAAAAGAATCTTTAAAAAAAATAAAATAAAATGTACAACTTCAAAAAAATAATTAATTAATTAAATTTAAAACTTCTACCCTGAAAAAGACACTATCAAAGAACGGGAAGACAAGCCACAGACTCAGAGAAAATATTCCAAAAGACACACCTGATAAGGGCTGTTGTCCAAAATACACAAAGAACTCTGAAAACGGTAAGAAAACGAACAACCTGATTTTTAAAAGAAGACAAAGACCTTAAAAGACACTTCACCAAAGAAGGTATACAGACGGCCAATAAGCATATGAGAAGAGGCTCTAGGACACATCATTGCAGAAGTGCAAATAGAAACAACAGTGAGATAAGGCTAAATAAATCCAGAGGCCTGGGTGGCTCAGTCAGTTAAGCCTCTGCCTTCTGCTCAGATCATGATACCAGGGTCCTGGGATCGAGTCCTACATGGGGCTCCCAGCTCAGCAGGGAGTCTGTTTCTCCCTCTGCCCCTTCCCTTGCTTGTGCGCGTGTTCTCTCTCTGTCAAGTAAATAAATAAAAATAAATACATTAAAAACAATGGTCAAAATCCAGAACAGTGAAACGCCCAATGCTCTTGAGAATTCCGAGGAACAGAAACTCTCCTTTATTGCCAATGGGAATGGAAAATGGTGCAGCCGCTTTGGAGGATAGTTTGGAAGTTTCTCACACAGCTAAACATCCTCTTACCATACGGTCCAGCAATATGCTCCTTGGCAGTGACCCAGGGGAGATGAAAACACGTTCACAAAAACCCTGCACACGATGTTTCTAGCCCTCTGATTCATAATTAGCCCAACTAGGGAGCAGTCTGGATGTCGGTCAGCAGGTGGCCGGATGAATAAACCGGTCCGCCCCGGACAACGGGATATTGCTGGTGCTCTCTAGCCATGGCAGGACGAGGAAGAAACTTCAGCGCATGATACGAAGTGAGAGAAGCCCACCTGGAAAGGTCGCATGCTGTATAATTTCAACGAGGTGACATTCTGGAAAAGGCAAAGCTGTGGAGATAGTAGAAAGGATAGTGGTTGCCCGGCATTGAGGATGCGGCGTAAACCTACAGAGCACAGAGGATTATGAGGGCAGTGAAGATACTCCATATGATATTATAATGATGGATGCATGTCCATATACATTTGTCCAAACCCGTAGAATGTACAACATCAAGAGTGACCCCTACAGTAAACTGTGGATGTTGAATGATCGCGATATGTCAATTAAGGTTCCTCCTTGTTTTTTTTTTTTTTTTTTACAGTACCATTCTGGTGAGTGATATGGGTAATGGGGAAGGCTGTGCATGGGGGCGGGGCCTGGGGTGTGGGGGGACATCTCCATACCTTCCTCTCTTGTTGTAAACTTAAAACTGCTCTTGCAAAGATGAGGTCTTAAAAAAAAAGAAAAAAGAGGAAATGCGGTCCACACCTGTCTTGTGTCCACCATTTTTCAGTGGCCTAGAACAGTGTTTGGCAATGAATATGTCTTGAATGACGGAACAGAAGCTGGTGAGTGTCTCAGTAGAACGCTCGAGTCTTCTACACCACCCGGAGGAACATTCTGGCCCTGTCTTCAAAGGGCTGAGTTACAGCTGACCATGTTTTTGTATTTATACATCTTTCCACCAAGATCTCAAAGCCCGCACCTGTCAGCCAGCTGTCTCTGCAGTGCCACCTCCCTTGAATTAGACCTCAAGACCCTTGCTGGGAGCTCTGGAGGCTTCCACACCTTTCCATGAACACTGCTGGAGGAGCCATCCCCTGGGTCTGTAGATCCAGGAAGCGCTAGCATTTGGTTGGCTCAGGGAAGTGAGTCAGCCTCTTGCCACATGTGGATCCAGACGGAAGGGACAGCAGACTTCAGGGCATGAAGAAACACATCTGACAACTTTGTTGTTACATCAAGAAAGCTGGAGTCAGCAGGAGCACTCTGCGGTCAGCAGACACCAACAGGATGTGACAGGGTCTGCTCTGACCGCACCCCTCCCAGCACTTACAGGACAAGCCAAAGGGGAAAGCCCAGACACCATGACTGGCAGAAAAGTGGCCATTTGGGCACCCGTTTGCTCTTTTACAAAACCACGTCTTCAACAGATAAGGCAGGGCCTTCTTCGTCTTCCTGCGTGTGCGCAGACCGAACGGCGTCAGGAGAGTGGCTCCTGACCATGAAAACACCTGTTCTATGACCCTCACACTTGACACCATCACCTCCTGGTGGCTGGGCTTCCTTAGCAGCCTTTTTTAAGATTTTATTTATTTATTTGACAAAGAGAGACTCAGCGATAGAGGGAACACAAGCAGGGGGAGTGGGAGAGGGAAAAGCAGGCTTCCTGTGGAGTAGGGAACCTGATGTGGGGCCGGGATCACAACCTGGGCTGAAGGCAGACCCTTCACTGACTGAGCTCCCCAGGTGCCCTTCCTTAGCAGCTTTTAAGGGACATTTGCTTCTGCTCCCATTTTGCTCATGGAGGCCATGGGCTTCCTCTAGGAACTTCAGGGCAGCGGTGTCGAATGTTGGTTGTATGTTAGAATGAGGCAGAGAGCTTTCTAAAATCCCAGGACCCAGGCTGCACCCAGATCAATTAAACTAGAACCTGTGGGAGTTGGGGGTGGGCATCAGTGCTCCCTAAACTCCCCAAGGTGGTCCCAGTGTGCTGCCAAGGCTGAGAAGCACCATTGTTGTAAAGATTTGTTAAAGTGTGAAGAATGATTCCATCAGTGAAGGCTGGTGCCCTGCTTTCGTCCTGGGCATTTCCTGGGCCAGGGTGTAAGTGAAAATCCTCTGTCCAAAGCATAGTCTGCTGGCTCTCCCTCTGTGGGTCCCAGGGGACATGGCTTTGCTGAGGGCACAAGTGTGACCAAAGGCTTTCAAGCCCCACCAGCCAGCAGAGCCTCAGTATCTCTCCTCCCAGATCTGCCATTTGCCTGGTGCTGATTGGAGGCGACTCTGGGACCCACACTTTTTCCTCCAGCTCTCCTCAACTCTGCCTCAAGATGGTCTGTTCCATAGTTCTCCTGGCGTGGAAGGGTGGAACTAGATTTAAGTGGACAAGATAACAGATGTTACTGAGAGAGTGGGAGAAGATTTGACCCTATCAGCCAGAGTTAGGGGTCGGCACTGATCCTGGCAACCATTTGGGCTCTCCTCCTTAGAGAAACCCTCCAGATAGCTAAGACTAGAGATGACAATAGCTAATACTTTCCTTCCTTCCTTTCTTTCTTTCTCCCTCCCTTCCCTCCCTTCCTTTCTCCCTCTCTCCCTTCCTTCCTTCTTATTATTTGAGAGACAGAAAGAGGGAGAGAGAGGGCATGTGTGAGAGCAGAGGGGAAGGGCAGAGGGAGAGGGAGAGAAGCAGACGCCCCGCTGATCATGGAGCCTGCTGTGGGTCTAGATCCCACAACCCATGACATCACGACGTGAGCCAAGAGTTGGACACCTAACTGACTGAGCCACCCAGGCACTCCAACACTTTCTTTTTAAGTGGTGGTAAAATATACGTGGCCCAAAATTTACAGTTTTCACCATTTTAAAGTGCACAGTTCAGTGGCATTAAGTACATCACACTGGTGTGCCACCATCACCACCATCCATCTCCGGAACTTCTCCATCTTCCGAAACTGAAACTCTGCTCCCATTAAACAAAAACCCCTACTTCCCCGTCCCCCTAGCCCCTGGCAGCCACCATTCTGTTTTCTGTCTATGAATCTGACTATGCTAGGTACCTCGTAGATGTGGAATCCTAGAGTATTCGTCCTTTGTGACTTATTTATTTTCCTTAACATCACGTCCTGGAGGTTCGTCCATGCTGTGGCGCCAGTCAGACTCTCCTTCCTCTTCAAAGCTGAGTGATACTCCCCTGTCTGGGTAGACCACATTTCGTCCATTCCTTCATCAGAGATGGACGTGTGGGTTGCTTCTACCTTCAGGTTACACAATAACTAACACTTGCTGAGCACTCTCCATGTGCCAAGCGCTCTGTGCAGTTGTGCGCTCGTTTTCACATTCACCTGTGTAATTCTCCCGACAATGTGTGAGTTAGGTTCTATTATTATTGCCATGTTTCAGACGAGGGAACTAAGACACAGAGACATAAAGTAGCTTGCCTGGGTAGCCAAGCAAGTCAAGACTCCAGCCCGGCTCGTGAGGGCAGCAGGCTTCGCTGGGCCAGTGTCTGGGATACGACAACAGGAAGGCACCGTGGCCACCATGTGTTCAAATTATTTGACAGATAGGAAAACTGAGGATGTAAGGTGTGAAGTGACTTGTCCTGTAGCTATGGTGACCGTATTATCTGAACCCACACACCAAGATGCATGGTTTCTTTTTTTTTTTTTTTTTTTTAAGATTTCACTTACTTATTTGACAGAGAGAGACGCAGCAAGAGAAGGAACACAAGCAGAGGGAGTGGGAGAGGGAGAAGGAGGCTTCCTGCTGAGCAGGGAGCCCGATATGGGGCTCGATGTGGGGCTCTATCCCAGGACCCTGGGATCATGAGATCATGACCTGAGCCAAAGGCAGACGCGTAATGACTGAGCCACCCAGGCGCCCTGGGTTTGATATTTTTAATACATCTTGGTTTAAAAAAAAAAAAAAAAAGTCAAGCTGGGAGGTGTAATGCGAATGAACCCTAAACTATCAGTGGTGCTGAATCATCTTGAAGGTTTATAATGGGCTCACCTAGGCAGAGCGTTCTGGATCAGCGCTGTTCTGGAGGACTTACGCCCCTCCCACTGCGGTCTGAGTTCCATCTTCATTTAGAGATCGCCAGACATGGCTGAGGGAGCCCTGAGTGTGGCTCTTCCTGGTGAACACGGGTCATATCAGGAAGAGCTGATTTCCGCTCCTGCACAACACGGCCCGGGGTTTAGTCCTGCCTGGTCACAGCCTGGCTCGCAGGACACGGAGTCTCACAGGGAGACCAGGGAGGAGAGAGGAAGTTATATTAGCCCAGTCCATGGGAAGGACGCACAGCAGGGTCTTGGGCCGGAGAGGACAAGGAGACGCTGTTTCAAAGGACTGCTGAGTCACACTTTCCACCTTCAGATTTCGTCACGTTCAGGGTTTGCAACAGCCCCCTGGTAATCCCCGTCTCAGGTCCCAATGAGCAACTCATTTTCACATCACTACCACATAGATCTTCTAAGACGTGAGGTTGATGAGGCCACTGTCCTCCTCAGAAACCCACAGTGGCTCCCCATTGCCTGCAAAGTATTATTAGCGTGACCCCACCCGGCTTAGGATGTCCTCCATTCCTGATCCCTAAACTTCCTCCCCAGCCTCATCTGCGACCTACTTCCTCCCTGTGCGTACACCCTAAAACACTCCGTGAGCTGCCGTGCCTCCCCTGGATACCTTTTCCTGTTCATCCCACACTCTCGGTGCCTCCTCCTCTGCAGACCTGCCCCTCCCGCTCCTTCCTCAATGCCATCACTGCAAATAGTAGGTGGGTCTACTCAGCCCCCATGAGGTCCTGTCTTGCCTTCCCGAGAGGTGTTTACAAGCATTTCCCCATAAACACAATAAGTTCCTTGAGGGCATTGACCATGAACTCACCTTTGTGAGGGCAGAAATCTGAACTCTGCTAGTTCTTGGCAATATGATATCCACTCTGGGTACAGCATCCTTTCCCAGCCACCATCTCTCTGTCCTTTTTTGTGTTACAGCATTTCTTAAAATGGAATTGGAGGAAGGTGATGAGTGTTGAAAAGCGGTCGTGGTGAACACTGTTCCTGCCTAGAGTCCAAGGCACTGATGACCTAGGGCAGGACAAAGTCTCGAATGGACGACCACTCAAACAGGCAGCTACGTAAAAGAACAGCCCCGTATTGTCTCCTGTTGCCTCAACCCATTGCAGATAGGATGTGGTCCCCATGGAGTCACCAAAATTCCTTTCTCTAAGCAGATCCCCCAGAGCAAAAGCCCAGCACATTCTACTCTAGGCCTCCAGTAGCATTTGCCTCCTTCAGCATCAGGCCCCTTCCTTAGTCCTCTCCTTTCATCCTCAGGCTGGTCCTTGTCTAAATCCCCCAGACTGGATTGTCCTCTTGGGATCAACTCATGTCAGCAACGCTCTATCTTCATCTGGGTGTGCTGTCCCCAGACCCCTTGGTCCCTCACAGGAGGTTGGTTGCTATGACAATGCAGAAGAACTAGGCCTTGGTCTACATCGGAGATCTTTCTGAGCTCCGGGTCAGGATTTCTGACTCCTAACTGAGTCATCCCAACTGGGCATCCCAACAGCCACGATGTCCCTCCTAATTCACTGAGGCTCTTACTGGGAGGCGTAAACTTACAGTATTGGCCCCAACTCCTTACCCCTCTGCCACCATGCAGGCAGAGTAGACTCCCCCAGCCCTTGATTTTGGGCTTGGCCATATGACGTCCTTCGGTCAAGGGCAAAACACTGCCCCAGATGAGCCTCTCACAACTGCCATGAGAGGAGCTTTCTCTGGGTAGCTCCTGCCTCCTGAGTCAGGCTCAGAATGAACACACCGGACAGGGCTTTGGTGGCCAATGTTCAAACCTCGTGTGAGGAGCAGATGGACCAGAGTCAGGGGCCCTGCTGACCCCCAGAGCTGTGAGAACAAAGGACCCTGGTTTTAAGCCCCTGAATATTGGGCTGGTTTGTTACATGGCATTTTTGTAGCAATAGTTGACCCATACGGTCTTCCATAGAGATGAACGTATAAAATAGAAACACACAAATTCAGGTTAGTTTCGCAGGGAAAACCCACATCACTGTCACCAAGGTCAGGAAGTGAAACATGGCTCGTCGCACCTCCATGTGCCTCTCCCTGATCACCAGCCCCCATCCCTCCCTCAGCCCTTGAGGGGATCATCGTTCTGACTTCTTAAAAAATATAATTTTTTACTTTTCTTCATACCTTAGGGTCCAGATATGCCTCCCTCACTTAGATAGTTGGATTTTGATTGTCTTTGATCTTGATATGAGAGAAATCTTCTGGTTTGTGTGTTCTGTCCCCATTTTATTGGCTTGATACACTTCATCATAATCATCCTTATTGCTACACAGAGCTACGTGTGTTCATTTCCATCACTGTGTGATACTCGTTATGGGAACGAGCTATACTTTATTTATTCTCCTGTTGATGAGTAGTTCAGATGTTTCCTGTTTTTGTTATTACAAATAATCCTGTGGGAGCGTTCCTATAGATCAGGGGTTGGCAAACTTTTTCTGTAAAGGACCAGATAGTAAACCTCAGAGGCATTGTGGCCACATATGGTCTCTGTTGCATGTTCATTTTTGCCTTAAAATACATTGAAAAGGCGAGGTCTGGATGTAAGAAAACCAGTGGAGGAGGTGAAGCAGGGCAGTGACACAGCTGAGCTCTGCTTTAAAAGGATCACTTTGTGGATTTGGGGAGGACAAGAAAGGAGGTGGGGAGACATGACAGGATGTTACTGTTGGGGTCTCATGACAGTGGTAGGAGCTCGGGCCAAGCTGCCTAAGTTGCCAGGCCTCAACCTCCATCTCCAGCATCATCCTCTGCTTCTCCTTCTTAGGCACTCACAGCTCCAGCCACCCTGACCTGAGCCGGTGTCTGGGTTAGCCTGCTCTCTTCCCTCAACTTCTCACACGCCACTTCTGCAATCCCTCTCTGCTAACCCAGCAAGCACTCTTCAGATAGCCTGTGGGTCCTTCCAGGGCATATCCCCACCCCACTAGACTCCTCCAGCAGCCAGTGAGGTCATCCCACACCATAAGATGTAATGATAAATGTGATACAGATCCTAAATCTGTTTCCTCACTGAACTTTAGACAGCTCTTATCTTTGGGTTTTATCTTTATAATTATGCCTACCATAGGCCATTGAGTAGGCATTGTAGGCAAGAACATGGAGCTCATCCATTATCTGGCAACCTGCTTGGAGATCAGCAGGGGAGATACGAGGCTGACTATGGCGATTAGGAAACAGGGCCATACAATGAGCCAGGAGGCTGGGTCATAAGGGAAGAGACAGTTTGGCAAAGGGGTCAAACCAGTGGAATGCATAGGGTATGTGGACTTCTTGGAAGAATTGAGGAAGATAGGGATGTCTAAGCTTGGCTTCCAGAGCAATGGGCACCCACACGATGCTGGAGAGAGTGAAGCTAGAGGTGCTGAGGGCTGGAACTTCCCTAAAGTGGAAGGTAGGAGCATACCTAATTGCGGTTTAACAGATACATCTCTCTTATCTCTTGTCTTGCCAGTTAGCAAGTGGTTTACAGCCGCCCCTGTTGTAAGATGTGACCACAGGCACCGCTCCTGTTCAGTGGGAGTTCCTGGCTCTGTTCCCACCTGTTCTCCAGAGAAGTTGCAACATAGGGCTAAATTAGTTCATTTAAAAAAAAAAAAGAAAGTAAAACCCTCCAGTTAGTTGGTTATTGAGATTCTAGATAAAGAAAATGGAAGGACAGAGGGAGGAAGAGAGGAAGAAGGAGGTGGAGCTGAACCAAGGGGAGGGACAGAGAATACTGGGGAAGGATAAGTATGTTGTTTTTTTTTAAATAAACTATTATATTACTTATAATAGTATAGCAAAGAATGTGTTTTATTGAAACATGGAAAATTATTTCAAGATGGGGTCGACCATTGTTTCCCAAACTTTCAGGAACAAGGACTGATCCATGTGTTAACAGTTCAAGAAGAAGTAAGTGTAGGAGTGAGGGAAATTTTCTAGAATTTTTCATAGCAATCTGAGAGAATAATTTTTCTTCCTTCCTCCCTCTCTCCTACCCCCTCCTTTTCTTTTCCCTTTCTTTCTTTCTCTCTTTCTTCATCCTTTTAAAAAGATTTTTTATTTTTATTTATTTATTTTTTAAAGATTTTTTATTTTAAAATAATCTTTACACTCAACACAGGGCTCAAATTCACAACCCTGAGATCAAGGATTGCATGCTTTACCAACTGAGCCAACTGGGTGCTCTAGAGAGTGATTTTCTCACTGTTGAGTCTAATATAACTACAGAATTTATATTTTGTCCTTTTTAAAATTTCATTTTCTTAATGCAGGGCACATAAATTCTATCTCTACCCTCCTACGGTTTTCAGCTATCCCTGTAGATTACATTGGTTTGATACGGATTAACAGGAGAAAAGTATGCACATTTATTTAATGTAAGTTTTCTGCGACATGGGAACCCTGATAAAGGTTCCATAATAATGAAGACCCAGAGAAGTGACAAGACCTACAGGTTTTGACACCAGGTTGAACAAAGAGAGGCAACTGTAGATAAGTCACTAAAACATAGGGGAAGCTAAGGGAAGAGAATTATTTTAATAACGTCTGTTTGTACAGAACTTTCTCAACTTCAAATTCCTGCCCTTGATGATAAGAAATATTAAAAGTCTTAGGAACCAAAATGCAACTCTCTGAACGGGTTTTCCCCGGGACCACATCTGCCCTCCAGGTGACTCTCAAGATTTCCACAGGTGTCAGAGCTGTTGAAGGCAGTTCAGAATGTCCTGGATCCTGCTGAGAAATGTCTGCCACCTTAAGCTTCTATCTCAACATTTGAGGCACGATGCTACAAACCAAAACTCAAAAGAAGCACTTCCTCTTCTTCTTCTTTCTTTTTAATATTAAGTACAATGCCTTGCATAGAGCAGACATTTAGTATTGTTTTTAAAGGTTTTATTTATTTGAGAGAGAATGAGAGAGAACGCAAGAGGAGGAAAGGTCAGCAGGAGAAGCAGACTCCCCACTGAGCAGGCAGCCTGACGTGGGACTTGATCCCGGGACTCCAGGATCATGACCTGAGCTAAAGGCAGACATTTAAGCAGCTGAGCCACCTAGGCATCCCAAAAGAAGCACTTCTGAAGGAATCCATAAAGTCTACACATCTACTTCTGTCAGGGAGGCCAAGAAGCAAGTCTTCAAGGAACTCCAAGTCCAGCTGGGAAGATGACACAGCACTGAACGTGCCAAATAACAACGTGGCGATGGGTACAAATATGGTACAATATGTTTGTCAGAGCAGCACGTATGCACGCGGAGTTCAAATTAATGAGAGAAACTACTGTGTGAAGAGAAGCTTCTTTGAAGACGGTGAGCTAGGTCTAAAAGGCTGGTAGTAGTTTAATGGAGAGGGAGCAATTTGCTGTTTTGCTTTTTGGCTAGAAGGCGAAGGAGAGAATGGCAGTAGAGTCATGCTGGTCAGAGGTCACCTGCAAGTGACTCAGGTCTGTATCTCGGGGTTATCTGCACGCCAAGGAGTTAGAAAACCAGACTCAGAGAGCGCCTGTGGTGTTGCCTATAATTGCATGAATTGCGATAAGGAAGAGGTACCCTGGAATTAGGATTGGCCAACCGGGGTGATGACATCTCTGGTCATAAACAGTGGAGGAGAAGCAGGAAGCTCGGCATTTCCAAGGAGAACGGTCTGTCATCTAAACATAAAATGAATGTGAGCGTGACTGTCTGGAATATGTGGAGGGACCTGTCCCCATCCCAGCCTCTCTGTGGTCAGCGTGATCTGTGGGTACCTCTCCTGTCCTGAACCATGTGCTCTAGGTATGTTCCCAGACACTCGACGCAGAGAGAGGGTGGGGGGCTTCAAGGTAGAGCTGAATTCTTTGCCCAGCAGAGAGGTCCCTGGAATACAGCCTGGGCAGCTTCTGGAAAGGTGGGATCATCAGCCATGTTACACCACCTGGTCTCTTTCCAGAACATTCTCTTGCATCCTTCAGTTCATAAGTTAAACCTCTCTCTTTCTGGGAAAAAGGTGAGGCAGTTATTTTTCACTTTCAGAAATCCTCAACATTTAAGGACCAGAGGGGGAACAGAACAGATGGTCTGCCAGCTCTCTCTTGCTTAGCACTCAGAGTGGGCCAGTCCTGCAGGAGGCTTGCGAGCCCTTGCTGGACCCCACTATCCAGGATCCTTTGCCTATTCATTTAGTAGATACCAGTGTAGGGAACTGAGAAGTAGGGGAGCAAACAGCACAGCCCCCACAGCCCAGAGAGCCTCTGCTCTCTGAGCTCATCATGTTTCTCCACACTGGCTCAGCTCCTGAGTTCTTGCTACCCAATATGGTCAGAGGCCTAGGATCATCTAGATTCTTCCTTCTCTTTTGCACTCCTTCCCCTCATCACCCTCCTCTCTCCCTCATCATCTAACTCATCTCACACTCTCCATCTCACATACGCATGGGTGCTGGGTATGGTGGCTCTCCTTGTGTGCGAGTCTGGATGTCTCCAGAGTGTTAAATTTAACAAAAGATAAATAAAATTTCTCAAATTGGTCCCGTCTGCTCTGTTTGGAACCCAGAAGCTCCCTGCATCTTTACTGTCTCGATGCCTCCCGCCCTTGCCCTGCCTCAGCCCCCAGCCTCCATCTCCCCCTACCAGCCAAGCTTTGAATGACCAATGTTCTTCCCTCCATACTGAATGTACATGGTGGTAGGGGTCCCCTCCTTCTACACAATGATTTAAACTGCTTTCAACTCAAGGAGCTGTGAGATGTAGGGCAAGGTTAAACCCTCTGCCAGGCACGAGTTCCCCGGTTCAGGAACCGGGCTCTGGTCCCAGTCCAGTGGCCCCAAGGTGTAAAGAGGAGCCATGCCTGTGCTCCAGGTCCTTCAAAATGACAGGCATAAACATGCCACCAATCCTCGCCTGTGCTTTCGCTTTCAAAGGGCTCTGAAGACATTACCATCTTGTTTGAAACTCAGAACAGACCCATGGAGAAGTCAGGGCATGTTTTTGTTTTTTTTCCCTCTGCGTGTTCTTGGTAAGGCATGAAATGCACGCCTCCCCCCAGAGGAAGGCTGACACATGTCTGCTTCCAGCAAATTAACAACCTCCTCTCAACTGACTGACTTGTCTGAAACACGGTTCCAGTGCCAAAGCAAATAGAAAAGAGAAGCCTTGTAGGAAAAAGGAAAGCAGACACAAATTTCAGCCCACTGGGATGTATTTATTTATTTTTATTTATTTTTTATTTTGGGGTTTTTTTTTTTTTTGAGATTTTATTTATTTATTTGACAGAGAGAGACAGCCAGAGCTGGAACACACGCAGGGGGAGTGGGAGAGTGAGGAACAGTCTCTCTGCAGAGCAGGGAGCCCGATGCAGGGCTCCATCCCAGGACCCTGGGATCATGACCTGAGCTGAAGGCAGATGCCCAACAACTGAGCCACCCAGGTGCCCTAGGATGTATTTTTAAAGGCATGTATTTTTATGCAACAACAACAACAACAACAAAACACTGATTCTTTGGGTGACCAGCCCGAAATCCCGAGGCGAGCTAATGGGCCCAAAGTAATTTTAGTGGTAAGAGTGAAGGTGGTAATAGCAGCGGCAGACTTATCTCCTGATTCTCATGTACCAGGAGTGGCAGGAAGAGGTTTTCTCATTGACTCTGCACAATGACCTTGACATGAATTGCTTACCCTGTACGTAGATGAGGAAACGGAGAATCCCAAGTCCTGGAACCAGAAATGGGTTACCTGCTCCCCCGACTCCATGGCCCATGTCTCTTAACGGCTGCACTAGAGGTCCCCTGGCTACACCAAATGGTTTCCTGGTTAGGGTCAGAGCTGGGATGACACTCAGGCCGGGATCTCTCCATCATACCCATTGTCCTCTCAAATGGTAGCTGAGGGCTCTTCCGCCCCCATGGGGGGTGTGGCCGGCAACATCCAGACGGTGGGAAACTCTTCAGGTCTGCTACGGAGAAATGGCAGTGAAGGGAAGGATCCAGCAGGAAGTTCAGAAATTTAAGAGACTGAAAAGACACATTCCATTAAAGATGCGCAAGCCTAAATAAAACATAGTGAGGCACACCTGGGTAAGAAACTGCAGAAAGCTGAAGTCCTGATTGCTCTACAAGGCAGGAGGAGAGCTCCCATTGGGGGAGGGGTGTGGTTGGGGCATGGGGCCCACAGAAGGGACCTGGGGAGTGGCTGGGAAAGCTCCTTGACCTGGGTAGCGGCTACCGCCTGTGTTCACCTTCCACTGATCTGTTAAGCCGTATGTTTGCTTTGTGTGGTTTGTTTTATTTTAAAATTCATTTTATTGTTGTGTGTACCTGGGTTTTGTTTGACAGCAAAATGAGTTTTAAAATCTTCCCCAGGGCTAGTCCCAGGGCTGCCCCATGAAGGCCACTCCTTCTGGTGTCTGTCCTCCCATCCTGCCTTGGCCATAATCATGATCCATTCAGAACTTTTCTAGGGCAGGCAAGGCCCAGACAGACTCATTCCAAGCCCATCTGTGTGTGTGTGTGTGTGTGTGTGTGTGTGTGTGTGTGTTTGTGCACGCCCCCCTCCCCCATCACAGATGTCTTGACCTCACTTCTCAGATACACTTTCTGGGGTAGGTGGAAGCCTCTCTGTTCACAAGTCCATTTGCCTCTGTGGCCACTTTCAATCTTCACAGCCGGGCGTGAGAAGATCCCTCGGGGGAGGAGACTGACCTGAGTATCCGCTCTCTGGGAGGTCCTTAGTGCCCCCAAATTGCTTCCTGAGTGGAACTTCTGATATGGCTTGCAGAGACCCTCTCTCTCAGGTGCTCATATTGGCTTCACTCCCTACCTGGTCGTCAGGTAAGCTTCCTGTTTTTGGGGGGGCGTTTTATTTTTTTAGATTTGTTTGTTTATGAGAGAGACAGAGAGCACATGTGCAAGCACACACGCACAAGCAGGGGGAGGGGCAAAGGGAGAGGGAGAAGCAAACTCCCCGCTGAGCAGGGAGCCTGAGTCGGGGCTCAGTTCCAGGACCCCGGGATCATGACCTGACTGGAAGGCAGATGCTTAACCGACTGAGCCACTCAGGTGTCCCATACCTCCTATTTTTACCACAGAAAGATCATCTTCCCATCTCCATCTGCTCTTTTCCTCTCTTTCTCTTTGCTCTGGTTTCACACTAATTTTTCCTTTTTTCTGCTTTTGGGGAAAAAAAATGAAAGGAAAAAAAAGGAGCAAGAGAAACGGAAAATAGACAGCCTCCACTGGCTCCGTCCCAGATGCTGTCCACTTGGCCACACATGCCCTCCACTGCTCCAGGGCAGAGAAGTCACCCTTCCCTTTCCCCATCCCTCAAACAGGCCCTGGTGGGAGCGGGCGCTGGTGTCCTGCTGCCGCCTGTGGGGAGGGGGTCCTGTGTACCTCATGGGGCATTTGTACTGTCTCTTCTCTCCAACAAGGTGAAAAGAACCTCCCTACAGAGAAGCACAAGGGTCCTCAGAGAGGCCTGGGCAGAAAAGATAAAGTGGAAAAACCCACGTCAAAAAGGAAAGAAAAACAGAGGTGTGGCTTTAGAAAAAGACAAATGTCTGCTGTTCCCAAACATGGCTGCCAGATGCTAATGACACACACAAGAATTCTCTCTGCATTTAGTGTCCAGGGGGCCATCATCTTTTCTTTTTTTTTTTTTTGTCCAGAACCAGTTTTTACTGACTGAGCAACTCTGAGGTCCTTGAGTTTTTCTTGGGTCTGTTATTTCCCCTGCTGCCTGATGGGCTATTTTGTCCTCTCCGTTTTCTCTCCTGCTGCCCCATCCTCCTTGGCCTGGAAAGATCCCAGTGAACACCATCGGACTGGGTGTGCACCAAGAGATCGAGAGAATGAGGGACTGGGAACAAAGTCCCTTCACCTTCCGCCATCTTAGCGGTTTGCCCTTCCAAAATCCATCATTTTGACAATCCTAGAAGTACCAGTCAGAGAACAAGGCTCAATACTAAGTCTTTGCACGGTAGTGAGGCTCAGGGGGACCAAGGTAGCAGGAGCTAAAGGCAGGGTTTGAGGGATTGCAGACGAGGTATGGACAAGGTCCAAATGATACACAGACCTGTATCAACTCAGGGTTTCTGCACGCATCAAAGCCTCCTGGATCCACGATGACACCTGAGCCGTGGCTCTGTAACCGCTCCCTGTGTAGCAGACATACGGATAGTCCCCACTGGGGATCAGTACCCACTGCTGGTGCCTGCTCCGACCCCAGCCCCCTGTGTGGGTGGCACCAAGGACTGGGACAGGAACAGCCTTCCTTCAGCTCGTAGGTGGTGGAATCTGACAGGTTTGCAGATGATAATCATCTCCTGGCTCATATGGGTAATTTAGCCTCAACGTCAACACACGGCGTGCCAGAAAAATCCAAAAGAAAGTAAATTTGGGGAGTGCGTTAGTGTCCTAAGGCAGCCGTAACAAATTACCGCAAACTGGGTGATTCCGAACAACAGAAACGCACTGTGTCATGGTTCTGGAAGCCAGAAGTCTGGAATCAAGGTGTTGGCCAGGCCATCCTCCCTCCTAAGGCTCTAACGGGGAGGATCATTCTTTGTTTCTTCCAGATCCTGGGGTCTTCAGATGTTCTTTGGATTGTGGCAATATCACTCCGCCTCTGTCCCTGTCTTCACATGGCTATCTCTGCTATGTCTGTGTCTTCTAGGGACATTTGTCATTGGCTATCGGGCCCACCCTTAACTTAATTATATCTGCAAAGACCATTTTTCCAAGTGCATGGACATATCTCTTTGTGCTCTGCCACTCAATCCACTGTCAGTGATATTCCCAGGGTTTGGAAAATGCCCTTGACTCCTTCATGTTGTCATGCCTGTTGTGCACCTACTATGTGCCCGACACCGTTCTGGATGCTGGGGACATAGGAATGCAGGTTCCTGCTCCTCACGGAGCTTCCATCCTAGGGGGAGGAGACAGGCCATATCTCATTAGATAAATAAACAAAAAATATTAGGGAATGGCGAGGGCCCTATGGGAAATGCAAGGAGGCCCCGTGATGGAGCAGCAGGGTGGCCCGCTCCAGACCCAGAGGGGGAGTTTCACTGAAGAGGTGATGTGAAGCTGGTGTCCGAGTGCCAGGAAGGAGCTACCGTGCGAAGACTTGGCAGAGAAGCCGCACAAGCAGGGCCCCTGAGGTGGGAGTGAGCTGAGCACTTTCGAGAAGCAGAAAGACAGCCAGTGAGGCTGGAGCTCGGTGATCAGGAAAGCAAGTGACAGGCGATGGGGCTGGAGAAGCAGACTGAGTCAGATCACAGGGGCCTGGAGGCCAGGTAGGAAACTTGGCTTTTATTCCCAGAGCCAGGGGAATCCGTTAGGTTTCAAACAGGGGAACACTATGAGCCAACCTAGGATCCCGCTGCTCAGTGGGGAATGGACCGAGGAAGGAGAAGGTCTACGGAAGAGGCAAGTTACAAGTTAGGAGGTTCCTTCTGTGGCAGCCAGAGCAGGGAGACAGGAGTTTGGACCAGGGCCTGGCTATGGAGGTGGAGGAGAAGATTCCAGAAGCCTCCTGGAGGTACAGGTGAGCAGACTTCCCACAGATTGGTCCTATGGGGTGAGAAAAAGAGAGACTCAAGAATGCATCTTGGGTTTTAGAAGCAAGCAATTGAGTTTCCTCCCCCAACTATAGTGAAATATGTATAACATAAAAGTCACCACGTAATCCATTCTTAAGTGTACAGTCAGTGGCATTAAGTACTACCATGATGTTGTGCAAACCATCACCACTACCCACTTCCAGAATTTTCCTGGGTTTATTTTTGTGGACCGAATGATCTGGTACTCACTGGATTCCATGGAAAGCAGAGACCCGGGGAGTTTCTTGGCAGTTGCTGCTACTGCACGCAAGGACCTGTCTCTGATGTTTCCTCCGATTGTTTCCAGTGGGTTCCTGGGCACCAGGAACATGATGTCATCCTCTATTTTTCCTCTTGATTTTGCCTCAGCGGATCCTAGGAACAACCCTGAGCATGGTGCTGAGCAGTGAGTTCCCCTTCACCTTGCTGAGGACCAAGCCCTGGGACTCCATCCTCTCTGCCTCCCTCCCATGATGTGTGCATGGGAGTGTTCTGAGCAGAGCCTGGGTTAAAGTCCCTTTGACATTAACCTGAAGTTTTGCCCTCTCTTGCCCACAGCAGGGAACCGGTTACGGAAAGGTAGGCCGAAGGACCAAGAGGGCAGATGTCTTCAACTGAAACCCTAAAGGAGGGAAAACAGGGCTGCGGAGCCCTGTAGAGAGGGGCGGGGAGTGGGGAGCCGGGGGTCTGGTTGGCAAAGACACCTTGGCCTCTAAGAGCTAGCTCTAGAGAGGTCTCTAACTATTAAAAAAAGCAAAGGCCACCTGTGGAGAACTCTCACTTGGGAATGTGGACTAAGACTGTTTGCACCCTTCCTTCCCACCCCATCTTCGGGTTGGAGCTCCATGGAGTTATGTGTGTGAAGCATAACATTTTCTTCTAGAGTTTAACTCAGGATTAAGACAGTGCAGATCTCTTATTTTTGAAGTGGTTGCATTTTGATAGCCATCTGGAAAGACGCTTAGTGGGGTATCCTGTAGATACTCCCGGAGAAGAACTGTCATGTGCTAAGTTGGCAAACTCGTTCAGAGACTGGCACAGGGGGAAACCAACTAATCTTACCATCCTACTGCTCTAAGGAACTTACATGATTTCATCTCTGTATCAGGTTTCACCCAGCTTTTCGAGTAGAAGCAGAATTTATACCATGTTCACGATGGTCACCCGTTACAGAAATTCAGCTTTGGTCTGTGTTTCAAATCAATTATAAAAGCAAGCCTGGGACGCCTGCGTGGCTCAGTTGGTTAAGCGGCTGCCTTCGGCTCAGGTCATGATCCCAGCATCCTGGGATCAAGTCCCACATCGGGCTCCTTGCTTGGCAGGGAACCTGCTTCTCCCTCTGCCTCTGCCTGCCACTCTGTCTGCCTGTGCTCGCTCGCTCTCTGACAAATAAATAAATTTTAAAAAAAAGTAAGCGTGGCCAGGCCAGGGCCTTACAACTCCTGCTCCCACCGCACGTGAGCTTGGTGAGGATCATCGTTCATCCTCAGGCACGTCTGTCCTGAGCACCCTCCATGTGCGTATTCCTGGTAAAGACTTCTGCATAAAAGAAGATAGCTTCTGCTTTGAAAAGTGAACAAAGACGCAGACATTATGTCCAGCGTAGGATCTCGTCTCCCACAATAATTAGAAAGGTAAACCCCCAGAGACAAATGCAGGGAGAGGGGAAGACCTCAGAGCCAGGTGTGCCCAGAGGGGCTTTTCACAAGTCCTCTCAGAAGACCCCCCTCTTAGAGGAGTCTTTCCACCTCTGTAAACCACTGACTCCCACCTTCACCAGGCATCAAACCATCTACCCTTCATTCACTTTATAATATTTGGGCAACAACTTTGATCATCCTTTTTTTTCTTTCAAATTATTTTTGGACACGTGATGGATGAAAACAAGCATGATCATCAACAGCCTCATTTCATGCTAATGAGGATCCGTGGGTGTCAGAAAGAGCAACAGCTCAGCAAGAGTAGGTTTCCATCACCCCAGGGAGGGGGAGAACCACTACACCCCAGACTCAGTTCTCAAAGCTCAAAGCATTCAGATGGAAAATAGGCTGCATTTCAGGGGCTCCGCAAACTGCTACTATATCAAGCCAAGGGCAGTAAAGACAACATGTGCTATGTCCTCACAGGTCACCCCAGGGGCAGGAACCCGCTATTGGAACCCGCTATTGGTTTGATTACTTGTTAACCAGTGTGGAGCAGGTGAACCCAGCCCAGCCCATTCCCCTGGGAGAACCGGGGCTTGGGGGCCTGTCCTGTCCTCTGGCATCACCAAATGGGTATTTAGGGTTAATCACATATAGGAAGTTAAAACCACACTTAGCACTTCGGATGAACCAAAGACTTTCTGCCTCGGTTTCTCCACTAATTCATTTGCCTTCTCTTTTATTTAATTTATTTATTTATTTATTTATTTTTTAAATTTCTTTTCAGCGTAACAGAATTCATTGTTTTTGCGCCACACCCAGTGCTCCATGCAATGCGTGCCCTCCATAATACCTACCACCTGGCTCCCCCAACCTCCCACCCACCGTCCCTTCAAAACCCTCAGGTTGCTTTTCAGAGTCCACAGTCTCTCATGGTTCATCTCCCCCTCCAATTTATTTTTTTGAAGATTTTATTTATTTGACAGAGAGAGACACAGCAAGAGAGGGAACACAAGGAGGGGGAGTGGGAGAGAGAGAGGGAGAAGCAGGCTTCCCGCAGAGCAGGGAGCCCTGTGGGGGGTTTGATCCCAGGACCCTGGATCATGACGTGAGCTGAAGGCAGACACCTTACGACTGAGTTACCCAGGCACCCCTGCCTTCTCTTTAAAGTGGCAGCTCGCAAAATCAGGATACTCAGAGCAAAGTTTCAGACAAGGGAGTCTACTGTGGCTCTAGAGGGTTAGTTCCCAGAGGAAATATCTAATTTTTAGATATTTTGATAGTTTTTATAATATTTCAAAGCATACAAAAAAAGTATAGATAATGATACAACACTCATTTTTTAAAAGATTTTATTTATTTTTTTATTTGACACATGGAAGAGAGAGAGACAGCAAAGGAGGAGATACAAGCCCTGGGAGTGGAGGAGGGAGAAGCAGGCTCCCCGCTGAGCAGACAGCCCGATGTGGGGCTTGATATCAGGACCCTGGAATCATAACCTGAGCCGAAGGCAGACACTTAATGATTGAGCCACCCAGGTGCCCCAACACTCATATACTGATGACTTTGTTGAACACCCAAAACATTACAGGTTAATTTGTAGCCCCAATTCAGTTTCCCTTTCGTCTTGGAGGTAAAATAAAACTCAGGAGAGTAATTTGTGGGCCCACGTGTGTATTTATGCTTGTACAACTTGTGCAAGTATCCAGAAGCACAAATAGTACTGACTTGTGGGTATTGAATTTTTCAAAAACTTGGTGTCCTAAGACTTCATTCTGAAGATCTTGCTGTTATTGATCAACGTTTACGTGTGTTTACGAATTATTCATACCAATACATACACACGTCTCAACATATTTATATGTATATACATGTTAATACATAGTCCATCCGTTTTTTTGTTTTGTTTTGTTTTGTTTTACTACTGAAATGTTTCATGTGTAACTCTGCGCATTTTATTTATCTGTTCTCCTTATAATGAAGGCATGGTAAGTAAAGAGTTCATCTTTTCCTGATTAAGACGTTTGTATTCTTTTTACATTCTGAGCAGTAATCCTTTGGTGGTATGATTACCAAATTACTTCTTTCAGTCTGATCTTTTCTCTTGGTAAGAATTTTCTCTGATCTTTTCTCTTGGTGAATGGTGTCTTTCCAAACACAAGATTTTTACACTTCAAAACCAAGTGTATCAATCTGTTCGTTTATGTTTTATCCAGTTTTGACTCTTTCTAAACCCTTCTCTCTCCCGAAGTTAGAAGGTAGTTTTCTGTATTTTTAAATAACCGTGAAGATTCACTTTTTACATTTAGATGCTTCATTCCCCTTGGTTTATTTATGTGATTGGTACAAGGTGGATGTCTCTTTGTCCGTATGTGTGACTTTCTGGCAGAGTGCACAGTAGATAACCTCGGGAGGTTTTTAGAAAACCGATTTTTGGGCCTCGTCCTAAAATTGATGAGGTCGTAACTTCTGGGAGTGGTGTTGAGGCACCAGGATTTTAAAAACATCAACTCCCCCAGGTGGTTCTAATGTCCAGCTGGGGCGGAGAACCTGTGCTCTCAGGTCAGACCAAGAGCAGAACTGCCGGAGTGTATATTATATGATTAGTTATACTGGATATTGTCAATGTTCTGTAACGTGAGTAACTATTTAGGGTCCTTCCAATAGGACAGTTCCAAGCACTTGACATCTTTGAAAATACCTGGGCATTACCATCCCATTAAGTGATAGGGAAACTGGTGCTAAAACAATTTGGGCAGCTGGACTTTCTTGAATTCACATGGACTGCTCCCGTGATCTCCACCTTCTCTGCCATCCTGCCCTTCCATTTACCCACATCACCCCTGTTGAACGTACTACACTCACTAGCATCACTGGACTGGGACCCCGGTGATATTTTTGGTTCCATGTACCCCCAACTGGCTCCTAGTCAGACTCTAAATTCAGCCTCAGCTGGAAGAGAGTCACCATACAACTGAGCTCTCCCTAAATTCTGGAGTCAGCCACTCTCCAAAGCCCAGGCTTTCAACACACATGGAAACACCAAATGAGGGGAGGCTGGCTATTGACCAGAGTTAATCTTCAAATGGCAGTCAATAGCCAGGTATTTGTCATGTCTACAAAAATGTATGCATTGCTAACCAAGGGTCAAGGAGCAGGCAACATGTGCTGAGGGTTTCAGAAGTAGGAGGCACATTCTGCTCTTTGGAGATACTGAGACTCTAATGTAAATGAGACAAGGTTTACAGAACTCTGTTCTAAATTATCAGTAGAGGGATGCCTGGATGGCTCAGTTGGTTAAATGTCTGACTCTTGATCTCAGTTCAGGGCTTGACCACAAGGTTGTGATGAGGTCAAGCCCAGAGTTAGACTCTGCACTGGGCATGGAGCCTACTTGAATAAAACTATCAGTAGAGATTTTTAAGTGATATGATTTTTAGAAAGTGATTCACATGAGCTAGATGCTTGGACTAATTGATCTTGGATTTTTGTTTTCCACTCTGCATCTTTAGGGATTTATGAGATAAGGAGGGCTTTGTGGCTGAAAACAAAATACAGCCTTCTCTCTGGTGGTGGTAGGCAGCCTCCAAAATAGTCCCCAGTGATCCTTGTCCCCTGGTATTCATGCCCGTGTATAGTCTGCTCCACACCGAATAGGGCTGACCTGTGTATCCAGTTGGATGTTGTGGACAAGATGGGATATGACTCCTGAATTTAGGTCATAAAGGACATCAAGGCTTCTGACTGCTCTCGTGAGCTGCCTGCTCTGTGGGAAGCCAGCTGCCATGCTGTAGGGACACTCAAGCAGCCCTATGGGGAGGGCCCTGTGGGGAGCAGTGAGACTTCTTGCCGACCATCAGCACCAACTTGCCAACCTTGTGCACAAACCACCTGGGGAGCAGATCCCCAGCCCTATCTGGACTTCAGATGGACCCCACCCATGGTTGACATCTGACCACAGCCCCATGAGAGACTTGGGGACAGTCTAAGCTAAGGTTCTCACCAATTCCTGACCTACAGAAATTACAGAAGATAGGGACACCTGGGTGGCTCAATTGGTTAAGCAGCTGCCTTCGGCTCAGGTCATGATCCCAGCATCCTGGGATCGAGTCCCACATCAGGCTCCTTGCTTGGCAGGGAGCCTGCTTCTCCCTCTGCCTCTGCCTGCCACTCTGTCTGCCTGTGCTCGCTCTCTCTCTCTCCCTCTCTCTCTGACAAATAAATAAAATCTTAAAAAAAAGAAATTAAAGAAGATAATAAATCATTTAAAAAGATTTTATTTGTTTATTTGAGAGAGGAGAGAGTGAGAGAGCAGGGGGAGGAGCAGTGGGAGAGGAATAAGCAGACTCTGCACTGAGCGTGGAACCCGCTGGGGCTCGATCCCACGATTCATGAGATCATGAGCTGAGCCGAAATCACGAGTCAGACACTTAGCTGAGTGAGCCACCCAGGCGCCCTGTTTTGTTTTGTTTTCTTAAGTCATTTAGTTCTGATGTAATCTGTTGTGTGGCAAGAGTCAACAAATACAATGGCTTTCATATAGATGCCTCACCAACCTAGAAACAAGAGAGCAATTCTAATTACTTGAAAAGCATTTAAATATTTTTATTATTCCTACAAACAGTGAAACAGACAGAGGGTGAAATGAAAGTCTTAGAGAAAATGAATTATTTCTTTAAGAATTGTGGGGATTAGGTCAGAGAGATAAAAAGATGTCCCAGATTTCAAAGCATTGTGTCCCATGCTTGTGCTATCGGGTAGATTATAACCATTTCAAAAACAGTCTGGCAAGTCATATGTGGCTCCATAGTGTTATGGTGGAGGTGCAAACAGAGCATATGTGTGAGTTAGAAAGAAGCCTTGCAACATTTTAAAGCAATGGAAGTACACTCACTAGCATGTTCTATGCACTCCCATCATTGCCAGTCTGCATTTCCAGCTTTGTTTTTTTTTTTAAGATTTTATTTATTTGATAGAGGAAGGGAGAGAGAGAGAGCACAAGCAGGGGAAGAAACAGAAGGAGAGGGAGAAGCAGGCTCTCCACTGAGTAGAGAGCCCAATGTGAGGCTTGACCCCAGTATCTGGGGTCATGATCTGAGCTAAAGGCAGATGCTTAACAACTGAGCCACCCAGGCGCCACTGTTTCCCATTTAATAAACTGTCAAGATTGATTCCTAGAGAAAGGGTCAATATGTGGGCAAATTCCTATTTGATAGGCCTCCTCAGCTCCAAATATGGAAAAGGAGGAGTGGGTTTAAAATAATAGAAGAGAAAATAAAACAACAACAAAAAACCCTCCAAAGATGGTTTCCTATGGCTGCTTTAACAAATTACTGAAAACCTCAAGGCTTAGAGTGACACAAATTTATGATCTTGCAGTTCTGGAGGTCAGAAGTCCAAAATCAGAGTTACTGAGCTAAAAAATCAAGATGCCATCCGGCCCATAACCATTCTGAAGACTCAAGGGGAGACTGCTTCCTTACAACTTCTAGAGGCTGCCTGGTGGCCTTGGCTTATGGCCCCTCTGTTCTCCAAGCCAAATTTCTGTCTCTGCTGTTTCCAAGGTCACATCTCCTTCTCCGACTCTCTTGTCTCCTTCCCCTGTGATCACATCAGCTCACCCAGAGAATCCAAGAAAATCTCCCCATCTCAAAATCCTGAACCCTTCCCATCAGCAAACTCCCTTTTGCTAAGTCAGGTAACTAGAATATGGACATCCATCTCTAGGGGCCCATATTATGCTGACCCCAGGTGGCCTCAGAACCACAATGAGAAACAGAATGGAAATGCACTGTGGTTAAGTGGGATCCCAGAGCTCCAGGCCCAGAGGGTCCATAGAAGCCCACATTTTCATTCCTGGGTGGTCATGGGGACTGAAGTTCTCAAATTAAACAGAGCCAGATCCCTGCATGAGGTTGTGGGCTGGGCCAGGCCAGGCCAGGCCAGGCCAGGAGCAAAATTTCATTGCTGCCAAACACTATCTAGGCTAAGGTTATAACAAGCTGCAAGTCCAGAGAAGTGGGAGGACCAGGGTTTATCCTGCTGGCTCAGTGCCCGGATCTGCATCATCCTTAGTCTCGAGGGGTGGGGGGTGGGCAGAATTGCCTAACTGTCGTAATGACAGCCTGTTCTGGACTGGAGCCCTTGAGGTGGGAAGCGAGGCAAGTGCAAAACCATAAGACTGGGAGAGGTGAGCACTGGGCGAGAGAGAGAGAGATGAGAAGAAACAAGCATACAATAAACTCTGAACCTAGTCCCTAAACATAAACATAATAAAACCCTGACGGAATGCAATAGTAAGGCCATCGACAGAATCAGTAATTAGAATTCAAGTTTATGCCGGTGAAATGGATCTAATAAAGTAATCAGACAAAGAGTTTACGGTAAGTATATTTCATTTGCCTGAAGAGATAGATGAAGTGGTTCTGGGTGGTTCCGGGTGGTGGTAGGTTGCTGAGGTGTTGCCTGTGTTTGGCAGAAGACCAACACTACAATTTGTACTTTGGGAAAGGAGTGTGTCCCTACTGTGGAGGCCTTTTGTGAAGATCTCACAACTGGGATATTAAGGTCCATGCCTGAGAAGGTGGTTCCTTTGTCAAGTGTATTGAAACATCGTGGGAGGCCATGAAGACCCAGAGGTGTCAAGTTCAGATGGGGAAACAGTTCTGAGACCACAAGATGGACATTTCCCACTACATAGTTTATCCACAGCTTATTGGCTTTTCCGTAATAAAAGAGTCTTTCAGAGCAGCAATTCTAACGTCATTCAGGTCATTCCAAAGATTTTTAAAGTGCTCTAATCCACTATACCCCCAATGTTCAGCTAAGCGAGCTTATCGTTTATAGGGAGGCAGAGAAATGGCCTCATTTGGAGACATAAAATCTTTTGCATGAGTAACCCCCTTTTTGGTCAGTGGGTTTCTAATAAGCAACTACTGTATACAAATGTTAGGCCATCTTGCCCGAGATTTAGGAATAGAGTGCTTTTATTCATAGCCTCTAGGGTTAAACTGCAGGTTGGTAGAGACACATTGTGGTTGCTCTGGAATCAGAAGGATGAGAGTTCACATCCATGTTGCTCCTTGGGGGCCTCTTCTGGGTCCACAGCAAGCTGGCTTTTGTCTTCGGGACTCAATACCCATATTTGTAAAATGGGGAGAACAGTAACTTCCAGATAGAGTTTATAACACTGTATCACAGCACCAACCTTCACTGAGTAATGCCCGTACATATCCAATAGGTGCTAGTGACATAAGACAAACATAACTGATCTGCAAAAGAATTTACAGTGCCAATAACTGCAAAGAAAGGGGACAATGTGGCAAAACAGTAAAACCAGTCAGACAGCCTTCCGATTGGAGGTGGGACATTTCAACAGTGGTAGGAAAGGACCTAAGCTTACACACTTGGAGTCTTTGGATATGTGAATCCATTATTCTAAGGGGCCCTTGATCAATCACGTTGCACACAGCCGCTTTCTGATCTTCACTTACTAGAGCAGGAGTTAGACATGGAGATATACTGAATGTCAAATACATACGCTGAACCAAATTACAACTACCCTCAGAACGAAGAAGGAGAAGTTATAGTCTTCCATTTTTAGATGACATTTCATCTACTTATAATTATATTTTTATAGAGTATTTGGTCATCACAATGGAGTGTGTTGCCTCTCTCCCGTTCTCTGCAGAATGTTCCCCCTTTGAATAGTTATTGCTCATTTCTGAATGGTCATCAATGGGAAACATCATTCTAACTGGTTCCGCCCGAAGGACTTAACTAGGATGTTGCCAAAATAGGTGGAATGAAAGGCTGGGGAGAAGTGTTTAATTTCACTGTAGACAAAAGAAATAGATATAAAGATGAGCTGCTGTTTGTATCTGTTCAATTAATAAGGATTTGAAACATAACGATGGCTAACACAGGCAAGGCCTTGGCAAAATGGACGCGTTTTGTAGATTTCCAGGCGGTAACGACAAAACAAAAACCTCATTGTCCTCAAACTCATCAAAGGGAATATTTAAGTAAAACGTGCTTCCCACAAGAAGGGATTCCATAGCCCATAAAAGTGAGACTCGTGAAGTGGTAGCATGATAAGACACACATGCATTAAAGTAACAAAAGAACACAAGGTTGTTGGGACACCCTGATTGCAGCTGTGTTTAAAAGAAAGACACAGAGTCACAGGAAGAAATATAGCCACAGTGCCATCAGGTGGTGAGAGTCTGGTGATCACCCTCTAGTTCTATATTTCTCATTTCTATAATAAGGATATATTGTTTTGACATTTTCTTTTATTTCGAAGTTTATTTATTTATTTTGAGTGATCTCTACACCCCATGTGGGGCTCGAACTCATGACCCCGAGATCAGCAGTTGCACAATCCTCTGACTGAGCCAGCCAGCAGCCCCTATCTTATTTTGAAAACTAGTTGTTTATGATGTAAACATCTAGAAGAGGGACTGCCACAGCTCTCACGGTGATGAAAGCCTAAATTGCAGGGGTGGTGGAAGTCTCCACAACAGTCTCCTGAAGGATTCTAGAACATTCCTAAGAGCCTCAGAGCGTACCCTAGTGAAAAAGCCTTTGCCAGTGATCTACACTTACCTGTGGAGAAAACTGTACGAACCCACCAGAGGTACTATAATAACAAATAAAGTCCTTAACCTTTTCTTTATATTTTACCTTCTTCCCCTGGTTCAGCCCACCTCCAGCCAAACCAAAGTTCATCCACCTGATGCACTGCAAGCCAGTAAAAACTGACACCAAGCTTTTGCAGTGAGGAAGGTAGGTTGTTTTGTTGCTGTTGTTATTGTTTTAAAGATTTATTTATTTACTTATTTGAGAGAGAGAGAGAGAGCGAGCACAGAAGGAGAGGGAGAGGGAGAAGCGGACTCCACTTGAGCAGGGAGCTCGATACGGGACTCGATCCCAGGACCCCAGGATCATGACCTGAGGCAAAGGTAGACGTTCAACTGACTGAGCCACCCAGGTGCCCTGAAATGGGCTATTTACTGGTGTGGTACCACCCAGGAGAACGGGGAGCTCATGCTCAAAAGTCCCAAAGGCCCTGATGGCTTACAAGCAGGGGTGCAAATTCAGGGTAAGGGTCTTGGATCATGCTGATGGCTTAGGGACTGAGTCAGCGGTAGTATTCCCTTTCTCGAGGCCCTGGTGCCTGGCAACTTCTTGCTAGTTTCAGTGTGATTGCAGTGAGGAGGCCTTTCAGCTTAGGGACCTGGGAACTGCTAACCCTCCTGGGCTGTCTGCATTCGTGACCTCATCTCTAAGTGTACAAAGGCAGAAGTCCTATATCCTGGGACTATTACTAAGCTGCAAAATTACTATTATTTTTTTTCTTGCAAACACTGCACGTTATGTTTGCTATCTCAGGCAGAACGGCATCCCATGGACCTCTAGGGAGGCAACTTCGGGTTATTTCCTGAGGCCGGTTTGCCAGTTTCTCGGACAGTGACTAAAGGCTGAGCCCTGTGTCTAAATTGTGAGGTCTGCAGGGGTGTGCACCCCCAGTTTCACACCTAGAATGTTTTCTTTCAGCTTTTCTGAGGACAGGAGATCTTTGGGCATAACTTCAAGTCCAGGAGCGATGTCATGGCAAGAACCCCTCTACGTTCCAAGCGGTTAGGGTTTCCTGTTTTCCTGCAGAATGTCTCAGAGTTCCTAGTTTTCTCAGGAACCCGCAGTGCCTGGGGCGTGCCCTGACTGCCCCTACCATCCAGGAAGAGCTCTGCATTGATTTTCTCCTCTTAGAAGAAGAGGGGGCAGAGTATAGTTAAGAGATAGCAAAATGCGGGATGCCTGGGTGGCTCAGCTGGTTAAGCAGCTGCCTTTGGCTCGGGTCATGATCCCAGCGTCCTGGGATCGAGTCCCACATCAGGCTCCTTGCTTGGCAGGGAGCCTGCTTCTCCCTCTGCCTCTGCCTGCCACTCTGTCTGCCTGTGCTCGCTCTCTCGCCCTCTCTCTCTGACAAATAAATAAATTTAAAAAAAAAAGAGAGATAGCAAAATGCAACATTATTGATAAAACAGAACATGGGTACAGTCTTTTTTAAAAAAGATTTTATTTATTTATTTATTTGAGAGAGATAGAGAGAGAGAGCAAGAGACAGAGCAGAGCACGAGAGCAAGGGGGATACAGAGGCAGAAACAGACTCCCACTGAGCAGGGAGACTGATGCGGGGCTCGATCCCAAGACCCTGGGATCATGACCTGAATCGAAGGCAGAGGCTTAACTGACTGAGTGACCAGGTGCCCCATGGGCACAGTCTATGACCAAAAGGGAGTTATACCCTGACTTGGATGTACCTAGCGAATCCCACAAGGGGATAAAGTTTTGTTTTTTTGAAGTATATCTTTTCTCAGATAATATAACGTAAGAGACGGAGAAAGTGGTGTGCCAGAATTGCTGTGAGGAACATTGATTTGCAAAACTGGCACATTGTTTAAAAAGAAGTCCTAGCATTATCCAACTGGCTATTGCTGGCAACCTTATAGCACATTTAAAACCTTGGACTGGGATTAGACAGTCTGCCAAAAAGCCACCGAGTAAATAAAAGCAGGAATTCTGGCTTCTCAATTCATTGCTAAAGGTGAGTGTGAGCGGCCCACAGGGTGGCAGTCCCCAGCCTAGTTCTAGGGTACAACCCCCACCTTCCTGGTCCAGAATGTTCTCATTCACAGAAGGAAATGTTCTTAGGCCTCAAGAGTGTTTTATCATATAGGAATAGAATTCCCAAATCTTCTCCCAGAAAGTTCTTCCTAAACTCAGCTTAAACAGACATACTTTCCCACCCTCCCTGTTTTCTCTTACCCGCTAGGATATGTTGTCAGCTTCCCTGGCTCTTGAAAGGAGCCATTCATAGGCAGAAGGGCTCTTTGTAGAGAAACTTGTATAATGTTGGCCAATTCCTTGAAGCCGTGGTTCCTGAGGCTGATCCGTAGGCTGGCTTCAGTGGGAGACAAGGATTTTACTGACTTGAGCAAAAGGAGACAGATAACAATGCCAGAGTTTTCCACACGGGAATGTATTTATCTCACTGTGATGTATTTGGAGATCGTGTACCCTCTACTTTAGTTAAAATCTCTCTTCTTTTATCATAGCAGGATCACAGTAAGAGGTGGGTTTAAAATTCAAACCTGCATATTTACTCAGTAAAGTGAACCCGATGTAGATGACCAAACATTTTTGTTAATTTTACTGCTTTATGACATCCCCAGGTCCAGGGAACCACTGTTGTCATGGATTTCATCGGAGCTTTAATTTGAGATAATGGATTTAATGGGCTATAACTGAGGCTCATTCTGATGAGGAAGGTTTTGAAGAATACATCTCTGTACGTTCAAAAAGTCAACCTATAAGAAGTGACTGAGATGTGCTCCAGCAGGTGAACACATAAATAGACACACCCCGATTGTGGAATGCTATTCAGTGCTAAGAAGTGAGCTATCTGGGCACCTGGGTGGCTCAGTCGGCTAAGCGTCTGACTCTTGATTTTGGCTCAGGTCACGATCTCAGGGGTGTGGGAATGAGCCCCACGTTGGGCTCCACGCTGAGGCAGGAGTCTGCTTCCCTCTCTCTCTATCTGCCCCTCCCTCTGCTCACAGAGGTCTCTAAAATAAATAAAACTTTTTTTTTTAAGAGATGAGCTATCAAGGCATGAATTTTGCCAGGTGAAAGGGGCCCATCCTGAAAGGTGGCATACTGTATCATTCCAACTATGTGACAATCTGGAAAAGGCAAAAGCTTAGAGATGGTGGAAGGATCCGTGATTGCCAGGGGTGGACGCCAGGCAAAGCACAGAGCATTTGGGGGAAAGTGAAACTGCTATTCTGTGTGAGACTCTCATGGTAGATATATACTATTATAAATCTGTCTAAATCCACAGACTGTACAACCCCAAGAGCAAACCCTATAGGGTCAGCAGTTACAGCAAATGTACTACTCTAGAGGGACATATCGACAACGGAAGGTCACTAGGCATGCTTGGGGCCAGAGCATATATGGGAAATTGCTGTACCTTCTACTCAATTTTGCTTCATGCCTAAAAATGCTCTAAAAGAATAAAGTCTATTTTTTAAGAAAACCAACCTACCAAGCAAAATGTAATGCTTAGTTAGAACCACCACGGGGAGCAGGGATCACTGGTCAGGTGATCCAGTCAGGCCTGAAGGAACCTCAGAGATTGATTCTCCTTACACAGCAGAGGAAGTTGACATTGATGGTTTCTGGTTCTGGCCCCGCCACTCTGTGACCTTGAACTAGCCGCTCTGGTCTGTTTCCTCAACTACAAAGAGCCCTTCCTTTTCAGGTCTGAAATTCTTAACAAGTCTGTAATCTCCAAGTTCAACATATGAGGAGAAAGAGATGGTTCTTTATGGGTGACGGGCCAGTTCTTCTTCTTCTTCCTCTTCTTCTTTTTAAGATTTTATTTATTTGAGAGAGAGAGAGAGATAGTGAGAGAGCCCAAGGCAGAGGGAGGGGGAGAATCAGACTCCCTGCCAAGTAAGGAGCCCGATGTGGGGCTTGATCCCAGGACCCTGAGATCATGACCTGAGCAGAAATCAAGAGTCAGATGTTGAACCGACTGAGTCACCCGGGCACCAGGTGAGGGGGGTCAATTCTGGGGAAATTCAGTCTGATGCAGAAAGCAAGAGAACACAGTTTTTCTTATTGCCATGGCTGTAACTTGCAAGTCGTTCTTCTAGAGTAGTTTGGTATTGAGGGGAAAACTAAAAAGAGATTCCTTATCTGATCCCTTCTTTTTTCTTTTTTCATGAAGGGACATCAAGTTAAGGGGAGGCATCTGTTCAAAGAGCCCCGGATCCACAGGCAGACAGCTACTGCCTCCTAGTGGACACACGGCACGGCGTTCATCTCTAAATTCAGAGATTGCAACTCAATCAAGAGATTCCCCACATGCTCCGAGAATTCGCCTTACAAGCTGCAGGGACCTGAAGAAGCCACCTGTTTCACTTCCTTCACTTTGATGGGGATGTTGAGGCTTGAAGTCACGCAGCAGGGCCCAACGTTTTTTGTCCCATTGCATCACACTCCATCTCCATTCGGCTGCCTGGGCTCCACCTCCCCCTGTAGACCTCATGCGTGCTGACACCTGCCATTACCAGTGGCAGACAAAGAAAGATAGCAGCCCCCCATGTTGGTTTGCCTCCCCCTGAAACTTCGGTTGTGGGAGGATGTCTCGGACACCGTCGTGTGACCTAAGAAGGCAAGAGCACGGGAGAACGCCGTGGAACATGAAGGCAGAGATTAGGGTACGCCAAAGACCACCGGCCAACCACCAGAAGCTTCAGGAGAGCATCTCAGATTCTCCTTTGCAAGCCCTCTCAGGAGGGACCAGCCCTGCCAGCCCCTTGATCTTGCGCTCTGACCCCTAGAAAGGTGAGACAATACATTTCGGTCACAGAAGCCACTCAGTTTGTGGGACTTTGTTATGGCAGCCCCAAGAAACCCACACAGGGTTCCCAGAGCATTCCCTGCCAAGCCCCTTGCAGTCGGTCAAATACGCTTTGATACTGCAGAACCAAGTTAACTTGCCTTTTCTCCCAAGTAGCCCATGAACGGTGACATTTCAAAATGTGAACAGGACCTATGTTCTAAGCATTTCAGAATTTAGCATTTCAGAATCATTAGCTGGAAGGAATGTGGTCCAACTAGTCATTGCGAGTAGGAACACCTTGTACACTATCTCCTTCGGCCAGCACCAGAAAGGAGGTAGGGCAGCCCAGAGCCAGACAAGAGAGTCTGTAAAAGAGATGAAGACTTGGAATCGAGCAAAGAATTAATGCACGCGAGACCTTCAATCATTGGGGCTACGGTGAGGCGCTCCTTATGGATCTTGAAACGAAGGAAACAGGATTGTGAGCTCAACTCGAAGATACTTGTTGGAGCAGAGAAATGCAAAGTCACCCAAACAACGCAGAAGGAAAGTCTGAGCAGCAGATGGGAGCATTTCCTTTCCCAGGGCCCTTCCAGGAGAGACTGAGTGATAGTCACCAAATTTCGAGTATTTCCCATTCCGTAGGGAAGGATTTCTCTTAGGTGGAGATGGATATAAGGAGTATGGCTGACCTCATGCATTTCCTCTTTTTTTTTTTTTTAAGAGTTTAAGTAATCTCTACACCCAAAGTGGGGCTTGAACTTACAACCCCAAGATCAAGAGTCACTTGCGGCACCGACTGAGCCAGCCAGGCACCCCAGGACCTCATGCATTTCCAATCCCATCAGTAAGACTCTCCCCATAATAAGCTGAGAGCTTGAGGCCATTAGGCTGTGATTCATTCATCTCCCACGCCTTCCCACACCAATTCCAGTAGCAGGACAACCTTCAGATTACATCTGGCTTCCATTGTGCTTCAGGGAAAGAACATATCTGGTCACATCCAGGCTAATTCTGGCTGCTCAAGACAATGGTTCCTCATTAATAAATCCTCAGTGAAAGAGTTTCTGGCTATTTCCCTCTTGTGCCTTGCTTCTCAGGGAGACTGCACAGATAATACACAAGGATTTTAGTCCAGTGAGGTTTATTTTTCATTGCAAATGAATAGACAGGCACTCTCTTATTAACTTTCCTTCAGCCATTATCACAAGGTGGCAAAAAAAAGAGTGAGTTTTTTTTTACGATCTCAATACAGAGGCTCCCCAAGTAAGACACACATCCCAGAGGACTTCCTCTACCAGCTGTGATGAAGGAACAGGACAAATTCCTCTACTAGCTGTGATGAAGGAACAGGGCAAGGAGCAGGACCTGTCTTAAACAATGGTAGAAATGGACATCCACGGATGAGACCCTTCTTTTTAGGCCTTGGACAGAAGGAAGAGCCAGAGCATAATCACTGAGGTAAGGAAACATCTGGGGTTGAGCCCCTGGACTGCTTCTCTCTCTCCTGAGGTGGTGCCGAGAGCTGAAGCCCCGCTGAGCTGAGGAGGCAGAGCTTTGACCCACAGGCAGCTGAGGTGGTTGGAATCTTTGGGACAGAACAGCGCTCATCCCGGGTATACCAGTTGGATGACAAGATTGTTGGTAATTCCTGTACAATAACTTCGAAGAATCTAGTTGTGCCCCTGAGAGTGGCCTTTGTGCGTCAAGAGGTAAATCGAGAGTGACTGGATTTTGTTAAAATATTCAGTTTATTCAAGTTACATGTTAAAACCCTGATTCGTCTTGAAGTTTTAAAGTTCATTTTACATGTATAAAGCTAGTAAATTTTAAATATTTTAAAAATATTTTTTAAATTTATGTATTTATTCATCCAAGTCCATAGGGTGTACCAAGGACTCCCTAACTTAGAGAAGGAGCTGGCTGTGTAGCCCCCATTCTTGTAATTGCGGCTGCACATTACTCAATTATTATTTCTGGTCCCGGAAGTCAGAAATCCTCTAGCCAGGCACCACGGTTAAAACTGAGCCCAGGCAGAGGTGGACATGACTCTAACGTTACCACCTTGCTTGGCCTTACGTGCTAGCTCAGGACACTCCTTGCCCAGCACATAGAACAAAGTTTTTTTTTTATTTCCGTAGTCATTCAGAGCCCACGTTGTATCTTTGACTGTAGCTTCTACCCCAGAGGCTTTCAGTGTAGCGAGGAGGCTGCATGCAGCCTGGCGGTCTTTTGTGCACCAAATTGGGAAACACTTCCCACAGTGAGGGTAAAAAAAAAAAAAGAAAGAAAGAAAGAAAAAAAGAAAAGAAAGAAAGAAAGAAAGAAAAAAAGAAAAAAGACTTTCTGAGAGTTTTAAGGAAGCCCATTTTCTATTCTCCTAGATTTGTCCTGTATGTGCTTTTCTTAAAACATATTTTTAAAGATTTTATTTATTTATTTGACAGAAAGAGACACAGGGAGAGAAGGAACACAGCCAAGGAGTGGAAGAGTCTCGGAGAAGCAGGCTTCCCACTGAGCAGAGAGCTTGATGTGGGGCTCCATCCCAGGACCCTGGGATCATGACCTGAGCTGAAGGCAGACGCTTAATGACTGAGCCACCCAGGTGCCCCTCTCCAGAAAATTCTTGAGCACAGATGGTGCAGTCACATCTGACTCTTGGTTTCCTCTCCTTTTTGATCTCACAGACCTGAGATTGAGACTTGGGTCAGGCTCAGCGCTTGGCGGGGAGTCTGCTTGGGATCCTCTCTCTGTCTCTCTCTCTCTACTCCTCCCCCTTCTCTCTCTTTCTCAATCTCAAATAGATAAATAAATAAATCTTTTAAAAGAAAGAAAACAATACAATTCACAATAGCAACAGAGAGAATTAAATGCTTAGGAGTACACTTAACCAAAGAGGTAAATGACTGGTACACTGGAAATGATTAAACTTTGATGACAGGAAATAAAGAGACATAAAGAAATGGAAAAACATCCTGTGCCCATGGCCTGGAATACTTGATATTGTTAAATGTCTGTCCTATCCGAGGTAATCTACAGGTTCAGTGCAATTTCTACCAAGTTTCAATGGCATTCTTGATAGAAATAGGAAAAATAATCCCAAAGTTCACATGGAACCACAAAAGACCAAATCGCTCAAATCGATCTTAAGCAAAAGAAAGTTGGAGGCATCGCCCTTCCTGATTCCAAAATATATCACGGAGCCGTAGTAATAGAAAAGTGTGGCACTGGCACAAAAACAGACACACAGACCAATGGAACAGAATAGGGAACCCAGAAATAAGCCCACACATATATGATCAACTAATCTTTGATGAAGGCACCAGGAATGCACAGTGGGGACAAAATAGTTTCCTCAATAAAAGGTATTGGGAAAACTGGATATTCATAAGCAAAAGAATGGGCCCCTATCTTTTTTTTTCTTTAAGATTTTACTTATTTATTTGAGAGAGAGAGAGAGAGAGAGAGAGCGTGAACGCGTGAGCATGAGTGGAGGGCAGGGAGTAGCAGAGAGAGAGGGAGAAGCAGGCTCCCCCTGAGCAGGGACACCACACCCCAATCATGACCTGAGCTCAAGGCAGATGCTTAACTGATTGAGCCACCCGTGTGCCCTGAAACTGGGCCCCTATCTTAAAAATTAACTTAGTGCCTGGGTGGCTCAGTGGTTAAGCATCTGACTCTTGATTTCAGCTCAAGCCATGGTCTCAGGGTCGTGGGGGTCAAACTCCGCATTGAACTCTGCGTTCAGCAAGGTGTCTGCTTGTTTCTCTCCCTCTGCTCCTCCCCCTACCCCCGAGCGCGCGCTCTCTCTCTCTCTCTTTGTACAATAAATAAATAAAATCTTAAAAAGAAATTAACTCCTAAATATTAACTCAAAATGGAGTAAAGACTTAAATATAAAACCTGAAACTGTAAACTCCTAGAAGAAAGCATGAGGAAAAACTCCTTGGCAGTGGCCTGGCGATGATTTCTTGAATGTGACACTAAAAGCATGGGTAACAAGAACAAAAATACACAAATGGGACTACCTCAAACTTTAAAATTTCTGCACAGTGAAGCAAATAATCAATAGAATGAAAAGGCAACCTACAGAATGGAAGGAAATATTTGCAAACCACATATCCGATGAGGGGTTCATATCCAAAATATATAAGAAAATTCCTACAACTCAACAACAATGAAACAAACAGTCCAGTTTTAAAACGGGCAAAGGTTTTGCCTGGGTGGCTCAGTGGGTTAAAGCCTCTGCCTTCAGTTTGGGTCATGACCCCAGGGTTCTGGGATCAAGCCCCACATCAGGCTCTCTGCTCAGCCGGAAGTCTGCTTCTCCCTCTCTCTCTGCCTGCCTCTCTGCCTACTCGTGAGCTCTATCAAATAAATAAGTAAAATCTTTAAAAAAATAAAAAATAAATTAAAATGGGCAAAGGAGGGTGCCTGGGTGGCTCAGTTGGTTAAACACCTGCCTTTAGCTCAGGTCACGATCCCGGAGTCCCGGGATCAAGTCCCGCATCGGGCTCCCAGCTCCATGGAAGTTTGCTTCTACCCCTGACCTTCTCCCCTCTCATGCCCTCTCTCACTCTCTCTCTCAAATAAATAAATAAATAAATAAAATCTTAAAAAGAAAAAAACTGGGCAAAGGACTTGAATAGACATTTCTCCAAAGAAGATACACAACCACTGAGCACACAAAAAGATGCTCAACATCACTAATTATCGGAAAAACACAAATCCAGTTCACGAGTTATCTCCTCACGCCTGTTAAAATGGCTATCATAAGAAACACAGACAATAACAAGTGTTGGCAAAGATAAGGAGAAAAGGAAGCGCTCGTGCACTGTTGGTGGGAATGCACAGTGGTGCAGCCACTGTGGAAAATAGTATGGAGCTTCCTCGAAGAATTAAAAATAGTTCTACCTTATGATCTAGCAATCCCACCTGTGGGTCTATAGCCAAAGGAAATGTTATCGTTTCAGAAGTATCTGCAGTCCCACATCTATCTAGCCTTATTCATAATAGCAAAGTTATGGAAACAACCTAAATGTCTGTTGATGATTGAATAACCAAGGAAAACGTGGTATAAATAGGGGTGCCTGGTGGGCTCATTGGTAGAGCATGCAACTCTTATCTTGGGGTCATGAGTTCATGCCTCACGTGGGGTGTAGAACCTACTTAAAAAAGTAAATAAAAACATGCACAATTTTTCTTTGAAAAAAAAAAAAACAACGTGGCAGGACACCTGGGTGCCTCAGTCAGTTAAGTGTCTGACTCTTGAGGTTGGCTCGGGTCATGGTCTCAAGGTCACGGTCCTGTTCTGTGCTCAGCTGGGAGTCTGCTTGTCCCTCACTCTCTGCTCCTCCCTCCACTTGTTCTCTCTCTCTCTCTCTCTCAAATAAATAAATAAATACCTTTTTTTTTAAAAAAAGGAAAATGTCTTATATAGAGAGAATGGAACATTATTTAGCCTTATAAAAGAAGGAATTTCAGGCATTTCTAACAACATGGATGAACCTGGAGGACATTACACTAAATGAAGTAAGAAAGACACATGATCTTACTTATATATGGAATCTAAAATAGGCAAACTCATAGAAGCAGAGAGTAGGATGGTGGTTTCTAAGGGTTGTGGAGGGGGTAAGGGTGAGGTTGTTCAAGGAGCACAAAGTTTCAGTTATGCCAGATGATTAAGTTCGGGGGATCTAATAATGCACAGCTAGTGAATATAGATAGCAATACTGTATTGCATATTTGAAATTTGCTAAGAGGGAAGATCTTAAGTGACCTCACCATCAAGAAAGAAAGAAAGAAAGAAAGAAAGGCTAACTATGTGAGGTGAGGTATATGTTAATTAGCTTGGTTGTGATGGCTATTTCACAACATATAAATGCATCAAAATGTCACGCCATACACCTCAAATATATATATAATTTTTATTTCTCAATTAACCTCAATACAGAGAAAAGATACACAGAAAAATGGATCATGGTGGATATTAAAGACCTATGGCATTTTGCTGTCATTAGGTCAATTTAAAAATTGTGTATGTGGTTTTAAAATCATCTTAGTGGATGCTAGAACAAAACTACTTGAAGACTACTGTTGCAGACCTCTGGGCTTTCTGCCTCTGCTCTGGAGACCTGGAGCTACCAGCTTCCCCTCTGGGCAGATGTTAGGAGGATTTCCTAATCTCACAGGGAATCCACATTTCAGGCACCGCCTTTGTCTCCACCACTTCTTCTTGCAGTGGAGGGCTGCCGTGCTCTCCTGGGAGGAGGCTTCCTCATTGCTTTCCAGAACATTCCATTACAGGCTTCTTTATGCTAATCTCTACCTGTGGCTGTTACTCTATTTCACTGTCAGAAATCCAACTGTAAATCCCAACTTTGTAACAATAAAAATATAGTCCACCGTGATGTAAACTGCATGAGACCAGAGCCACATCTGCTAGGCTCACTGCCGTGTCCTCAGCACAAGGTCTGGAACATGGTGGATGTGCAAAAAGTTATTAAACTGAATTAAGAGGGGCAGCTGATTTTTTAGGGGAAGTTTTTTTTTTTTTATTTGTTTATTTAAGTAATCTCTACTGGGGCTCCAACTCAGGGCCCCAAGATCAAAAGTTGCATGCTCCACTGACTGAGCCAGCCAGGTGCCCCAGAACTTGTTATTTTGGATGAGCAGACTTGGAGATTTGGGCTGATAATTCAGGTAAAACCCAGGAGTAAGTCTAACTCATTTGGGGTGCCTGGGTGGCTCAGTAGGTTAGGTGTCCAGCTTGTGATTTTGGTTTGGGTCACGATCAGGTCAAGCTCCTGGTCGGGTTTTGCGCTCAGCTTGGAGTCTACTTCAGATTCTCCCTCCCACTTGTGTAGCACCCTCTGTCTCTCTTTCTCTCAAATAAATAAATAAATAAATAAAATCTTTTTTTTTTTTTAAATACAAACTTTTAAAAAAGAGTAAGTCTAACTAATTCTTCTTCTTTTTTGGGGGGGGCAGGGTAGTCTTCCTGTGATTTGAAGGCATCTAAATACATCTCTTTTCTCACATCTGCCCTAAATAATTCTTCCTAAACAGGAGGCAAGCTCTTCCAGAGACTTGAGGGTTTGTTTTTTG
Source organism: Mellivora capensis (assembly GCA_004024625.1). Lineage (NCBI taxonomy): Eukaryota > Metazoa > Chordata > Mammalia > Carnivora > Mustelidae > Mellivora > Mellivora capensis. The sequence continues at coordinate 72,887 of PISX010006188.1, forward strand.
TTTTTGTTTTTTTTTAAAGATTTTACTAATTTTTATTTGATAGAGACACAGCAAGAGAGGGAACACAAGCAAGGGGGAGTGGGAGAGGGAGAAGCAGGCTCCATGCTGAGCATGGAACCCGATGCAGGGCTTGATCTCAGGACCCTGGGATCATGACCTGAGCCAAAGGCAGACGCTTAATGACTGAGCCACCCAAGACTTGAGGTTTGATTCCAGTTCTTTAGCTACTGTATCTCCACAGGTTACTTACCCTCTTTTTTCACCAGTTAAAAGGGGGATAAAACTCTACAGCCTGTTGTGAGAAGATAATGCATGGAAGAGTGCGGGAACAAATACAGTCGCAGAGTGGGCGTTCAGGAAATGGTAGCTTGGAGGTAAGTTTCCGCTGTTACTGGCCTGGTTGTTCCTCCCTGTGTTCCACAGGGCAGTGTTCCAAGGTAGACATGGGCCTCTAGGGCTGGGTGGAGTAGAACAAGACTTCTCTCCTCCTTACACACACTTTCCTCCCACATTCCCGCCTCTCAGTTTGCTTTAACGGGATTTGGGGCGTTGAAATGGGCAGTGCAGGACATCTCTGAAGGAGGCTACGTAAGACAAATGTGGGGGGCCAACAAGGCATCCGTGGGTGAAGGGCATTGTTATTTCCCTGTGAAAGGAGGCAGTGGAACTGACTGGGTAGGAGGTTCAGGGGCACCTGCCTTTGGCTCAGGTTGTGATCCCAGAGTCCTGGGATCCAGCCCCAGGCTGGGCTCCCTGCTCTGTGGAGAGTCTGCTTCTCCCTTTCCAACTCCCCCTGCTTGTGTTCCCTCTCTTGCTATCTCTCTCTCTGTCAAATAAATAAATATAATCTTTAAAAAAAAGTTATGCCACAGAAACATAGGAACTGAAAAGATGATCCAGCTTAACTTTTTTTCCCCCCAATTGTGGTCAAAACAAAAATTTACCATCTTAACCATTTTTAAATGGACATTACAGTATATTAACTACAAGCACATGGTTGTGCAACAGATTCCTAAAACTTTAGGAATTTTCCATCTTGCAAAACAGAAACTATATTGAGTAATTCCCGTCTCTTCCTCTCCCCCAGCACCTGGCAAACACACCCCTTTACTTTCTGTGTCTAAGAGTTTGACTGCTTTATATACCTCTTATAAGCAAAATCATGAAGTGTTGGTCTTTCTGTGACTGACTCATTTCACTTGGCATCGTGTCCTTAAGGTTCACCCGTGTCGTAGCAGATGACAGCATTTTTTTCCCCTGCAAGGCTGAATAATAGTCCAGTGTATGCCTATGCCCCATTTTCTTTATCCAGTCATCAACTGATAAACATTTAGACGGCCTCCACCTCTTGGCTATTATTCATAATGCTGCAGCAATGAACACTGGTGATGAATGACTCTTCCAGATTTAATTGCTTTGGCAACCCTGACTCAGAGTAAAGTGAATGACTAAAGAAGTTTCTCGACGTGGTAATATTGCCAATTGGGGTTGAGAACACTGTTCCAAAGAAACACTCAGGGGCCAGTATAGCTGGGACCCAGGCTGCTGGGCTCTGGAGAAACACAAAGTCTGCAGCGCTCTATAAAGAATATCCTTTTTAATTCTCAAAAATGGCAGAGGCAGATAGAAGCCATGCAGTATGAAGAAGAGAGCTTGACTAAGAAACTGCAAAGCGTAAGTTTCCCGCGATAAGCAGAGTTCGGAGGTCCGGCCCCACCGATGCCCCGCCCCTCCCCAACGACTTCCCCCGCCTCCCGCGGGACCTCGCAGTGCATGTTGGGGCTTGCAGTTCTGGCGTGAGGGGCCGTGCGCGCGCATTCACCGCCCGGCGCGACTTCCTCCCTCGGCCGCCAGCCGTCGCTCCCGGAAGCAGAGCAGGTTAAAGTTTCAGCCCTTCCTTTCCCCGCCCCTTAGTCCCTCAGACAGCCGACCCACGTAGCTAATAGGTGGCCGGGCTGGAGCTTTCTCTTATCTGATTGGTTTAGAGTGTTGTAGCGTCTAGACAAACTCGCCGGGGATTGGTCGAATCTTCAGTTTTGAAATTTCGGAGGTTTCGCCGCGCTGCGCGGCCCCATTGTGTCTCCGAAGCGGCGAGCCCTGGAGACCCAGAGGCGAGGGTTTGGGGCCGGCCGGGGCTCTGCTAGGGAAGCCGCCGGACTTGGATCGGAGCAGCACTTAGCAGACGCGGTGCAGTCGAGTGAGTGCGCGGGGCGGCCGGCGGGGCTGGGGGTGGTTGGCGGTTCTCTACCCTCCCGCCAACTCCGGACCGGGGGCGTGACACCCCCCGCTTCGCCCCGCGGCCTGGAAATGCACGGGCCACCTCTTCCAGGTGGCGAGGTGACCTGCCTTGGTCCTGGGGCCTGAGATGACCCCTTATCCTCCGCCTCGGTCGCCAGATTCCGAAAGAATAATAATCTTCCCCCTTTCCGGTCGGGTGCCTTGTTTTGTGCTGGGAGACCCTTTGTTGACCTGGACGCACATGAAACGCACACCAACCCGGGATTATGCCAGATGGCATTTCTGTACAGTTAACCCTCGCTCAACACCTCCCCCACCAGCTGAGCAGCGTTTTAAATTGACCATTTCCGGAGTCCAGGGCCGCCACTCATTAGTCCCTCCGCAAGGACTTTCGCAGTCAGCGAGCGGTTCGATTCCATCCCGCCGCCGTGGTCTTCCCTGCGGGTGCCCAGGCCCAAACTGGGCGCCCATCCTTCAGAGACTGAAATCGAGCCGGGGGCATAGATTGTGGTCGGGAGCACGGTTTAAATCCAGGCCCCGCCCCTGACTTACTGGGGGACTTTGACTTCTCTTTGCCTCAGTTTCCTCATCTGCACACGGGTGTCCTTGAGATCATGGTGAGCGTTAAATGGGACGATGCTCTACCTGAGCACTGAGGCAGGACTCAGTAAGTGGGAGCAGCTATTTATGAACGCGACCGTCTTTCGCTGAGGTGTGGTAGACGGTTAAGTGCTCCACTTCCTGCACCTCAAAAAACGTGCCCCCGGTCTCGTGGGTGGTGTGAGGGAAGTACTGGGAGAGGAAGGTGCGCTCCCTTCTCCCTTGTGGGATGTTGGCTGCCCTGATTTGTGCACACAGGTTCTTCACGGGCAGAAGAGATTTTCTTACTGTTCTTTCCAGGAGCCTCTGTGGCACACTTATCCTTTCTTAGAGTAATCTCTGTTCTAACTTATAGTGACCCTTTTTAAAGAGCCAAGCTGAGGTCTCTAAACACACACACACACACACACACAACTTTATCATGGAAGAATCCTAAATAAACACTTTTTTTTTTGCACGTTGTGAAAGAAGCTCTCACCAACTCTGCTATTTTGAACAATTACTTAAAAAAGAAAAACGATAGTATAGTGTTGCTTGCTGTAGCTCTTCAGCGAACCTTTGTTTTGGTTTTGGCTTCTTTAAACAATTTTCTCTTTCCTGGCTTGGAACTGGGGTCCTGCAGTTTGCCAGGGCTGAGCCCTGGGAGAGCGGATCTGAGGGGAGGGATGGCAGCACAGAGGCGGTGCCTGTGATTGGCTGGCTTCAGAGCTGTCTCTGCCCAAAAAGCTTCTGCCGTCCTGCGTAACTGGCCCTACCCTGATTAGGGCTGTTTCTGGCATCTAGGAGCAGGAGCCTAACCTGTGTATGGCGTGCCCTAACCTGTGTAGAATGGTGTCCCTGTGTGTTGCCTGGGGGGAGAGATACCTGTAGGATGTTTATTTCTAGGTGTAGAACTGACAGATCAATTAATTCATTCAATAAGTAGTCCCTTTATGCCAGGCACTGCGCCAGGCTCTGGGCTTTCATCTGCAAGCAAGACAGACAAAGGCTTGCCCTGGGGGAGCAAATGTTTAGTGGGCAGAGACAGGCAGTAAGTGAACAGATAGATACACAGTTACCCAAGTGCCATGCAGAGAACTGAAATCTATAGATGGGATCGTGGTGGTGGTCAGGTCCTTCTTGAGTTGCTGAGATCCAGGTACAAATCGGAGACAGAAGTTTTCAGATGGAGGGCAGATCTTGCTTAAGGAACAAAGGCTAGTGTGCCCTGGAAATCAGGCCCCAGGAAGTCTTGTGAAGCTGCAACAGGGCCTGGTGTTAAGCTCTATAAGGTGTCAAGGGATCAGTGATTTAGAACCTCCTTCTGGGAGCTTTGATCCTTTTTTTTTTTTTTAAATATTTATTTATTAGAGAGAGAACTTGCGCAGAGTGGGGGAGGGGCAGAGGGAGAGAGAAACTCTGGACTCCCAGCAGAAAGCAGAGTGACCCCGGGGTCATGATCCAAGCCAAAACCAAGCCACTTAACCGACTGTGGCACCCAGGCGTCCCAACCAGGAGCTTCCATCTTCAGTGGGAGGCTGAGCTCTGCAGTTTCTTGATTTTAGGGGTGTAGATCAGGGTGGTGGTCATTGTCATGGCATGAGACATGCTGTCTGTTATGATGGCTGATGTCTATCACTCATTCATTCCCCTGTAAGGATATTTATTGAGCTCCTGCTGTGACTGTAATGAACACTTCTTCCTGGCCTGGGGCTTTGATGATGATTTTATAACTGAGCCTTAAGGAGGATACGTGAATTGCTGGTTTGTTTTAGAAATGGAGAGACATTGATTTTGTGTTTTTTGCATTTTCTGAAAATTAAGACATTGTTTATCTACTCCCCTCATGCTCTCTCATTCATTTCTAGGGCATTTCAGTTTAAGGGAGAAGGTGGTAGGGGGCTCTTTGGAGAGGAGCATGTCTCTGAACCCCTATTTTCTTACCAACTCCTTTGGAATGCAGAATCCTCTGTTCACTGACATTTTGAAGAAGCCTTTGGAGCTGATGTTCTTTGGCCTGGTGCCAAGAGTCAACTTGTGTGTAGCTCAGGGTGGCTGTGTCTAGCCCTTGCTCACCCCAAGGTAGTAAGAGGAGAGCCCACAGGCCTGTGATTGGGCAGATAGAGAGGGGTCCTGTGCTGTCTGCAGTTTCTCCCTGATCCAGGAAAGCAGCTGGCCATGTCTTGTCATTTTAAGCCCCAGAAAAGGCCATTTGTAAGGACTGTTGCTACCGGAATTGGCTGGGAAGTGTGGACTTAAGGGGACAGTGGGCTGTGGGTTGGGGGTTGGGGGTCAGCTGGGAAGGCGTTTGAACAGCAAGAAGAGGAGCCCTCCTTTTTGCCAAAATGTGGTTAGTGGATTGGCATTTGGGATTTTGCCCCTGTGGGGGTGGCTATGAACAGGAAGGGGCTCTGATTCAGTTACTGGGTGATTGTGGCTGAGGACGGGAGCTGGGTCCTGGCAGGCTCTTCCCTTGGGGGAGGTCCTAGCCCCCAACCCTGAGCCCTTGTGCTTCTTGTTCACTTTTACCAGCCAGAGCCACCATGGGGTCGACAGCCCCAGGGCCCATTCACCTGCTGGAGCTATGTGACCAGAAGCTCATGGAGTTCATCTGCAATGTGGACAATAAGGACTTGGTGTGGCTGGAAGAGATCGAGGAGGAGGCCGAGCGCATGTTCACCAGGTAAAGACAGGCGTGTGCTGGCAGGAGGTGCCTTGGGAGCACAGCAGCCTTCATCCCTACCTGACCCTCAAGACAGGCTGCCAGGGGTCCCTCCAGAGTGTGCCGTGTGCTGGGGGCTCTCTTAGGATAATGGGAAGAAGGGGAGGTGGTCCTGGGCTGGGCCTCAGGATGGGGCTGCAGAGGCTCACCTGGGAGCCTTGCTCCGCTCCATGTCTCTGAGATGAAGCCCCGAATGCCTGGCAGGGGGCTTGCATGTGGCCTACAAAGCTTGGTGCGGGTCATCTGGGCTTGACCTGTCACTGCCAGGAAAGCGGTGGGGCCAGGCTGGGCCAGGGAGCGCGCTTGCGGTTCTGAGGCAGCTTCGAACATCACTGTCCTTGTACCAAACAGAGAATTCAGCAAGGAGCCTGAGCTGATGCCCAAAACACCTTCTCAGAAGAACCGACGGAAGAAGAGACGTGTTTCCTATGTTCAGGATGAAAACAGAGACCCCATCCGGAAAAGGTGTGAGGAGGGTCAGCTGGGCAGGTGGGGTCTGTGGAGGCTTGGTGCCCGCTGGGAGGCATCGGTTCCCAGTTGTTCACGGGGAGCAGAGGCCGGCAGGGGTAGTGGTGGATACCATGTGGGCCATGCTGAGGGGTAGAATGTCCCAGGGAAATAAAGCGTGACCGAAGACCCCTGGGCTGTGGAGTCCAGAGCGTGTGTGTGTGTGTGTGTGTGTGTGTGTGTGTGTGTTTTCTGCATCTTGGGGGATGGGAAGGATTTCCAGAGGTGGGAGAAAAAAGAGTATCCAAACTTCTGCTTGGGAGCAAGGAACTAGAGGTGTGCACCAGGGTTCCTCCTATTGCTGTGTTTGACAATGCCCATGGAAATGACCGTGGGTTGCAGAGCACTGGGGGAGAGAGGCTGGGTCTTGGGGTCAGGTAGTCCCTAACGCACACACCCTGGCTCTGCCCCTGGCTGGGTTAATTTTCCACCTTTGAGCCTCAGTTTGCTTGTCTCTAAGGTGAGGAGGGTGGTCCCCGCCTCTCAGGGTCATCTTGTGGATTAAGGGACAGCATGACTAGAGCCTCCTCAGCATGACTAGATGCTTGGCACAGTGTGATCTCAGTCAGCGGGAGCTTTGTGTGAGTTTAATCTTCCCAGCAGTTCTCTCCAGTCTGGCATTGTCCCAGCTTTATAGGTAAGGAGGCTGAGGCTCAGAGAGGAGCAGCCCGAGGTCTCGGCTGGGGTTTGGCCTTGGTCTTGCCCCTGCCAGCTCTCTGAGTCATACTCCATGCAAGCTAATGGCTCCTGGGGACATGGGAGCACGGGTGCCCCTGCTCCATTGTGGGTTGCCCCTTGCCCTGTTGGGTTGTCTCAGCTTCTGCTCCGGCTGCCTCCCGCAGGTTGTCCCGCAGAAAAACCCGGAGCAGCCAGCTGAGCTCCCGGCACCTCCGCAGCAAGGACAAGGTGGAGAAGCTGGCCACAGTGGTGGGGGAGAACGGCTCTGTCCTGCGGCGGATGACCCGCGCCGCGGCCGCAGCTGTGGCGGCCACCGCAGCGTCCGCTGCCCCCTCGTCCAGCCCCGAGTCTCCCACAGCGCTGACCAAGAAGCCCGCGAACAGCCTGGCCGAGGGCCCTCTGGTGCCGGTGGTGGAGATCAGCATCAGCGAGCGCCGGAGCGCCGAGCAGCACCTCAGCGGGATCAAGTCCGCCCAGGCGCCTTCCCGGGCTCTGTCCCCTCCAGCCGCAGCTCCCGCCTCCCCCAGCATCTCGATGTCAGAAGAGGAATCAACCCCCAAGAAGCCAGAGGCCAGGAGACTGGAATCTGTCACGGTGACCTCCCTAATGGCCACACCCCAGGACTCCAAGGGCCGAGGAGTCGGATCAAGCCGGTCAGCCTCCAAGCTCAGGATCGCGCAGGCTTCCCCGGGCCCGCAGGACCTGTCGGGCTCTCCGGCGTCCCCGTGGCAGGAGCGGGTGCTGGCTCCCATCCTGCCGGACAACTGCTCCACGCCCACGGGCGCCCGCGTGGACCCGCAGTCAGTGCGGCGCAGCCTGATCGCGCCATCCTCCCCTGGCCGCCAGGTGACGCTGGCCGAGAAGTACTCGCTGGTGGACAGAAAGGAGAAGCCCGTGCGCAGGTCTAGCAGAAGGATTGGCAAGAAAGCCGCCGAAGAGCCGGCCGCCTCGGCCCGCATCGTCTGTGAGTCTGGGGCGTGGGGATCCGCAGTGGGTGGGGGCGCCGGGGAGGGTCCTTGGTGCCTGGCTCAGCCAGAGGAGCTCCGGGGAACCGGCTAGCAAGGCGCTGTCCCCAGAGCTTTCCGCAGCCGAGTAAATGTGCCCTGTCTGCTGTCCCCTACCGTAGCTGCTGCTAGCTCTGTGTGGCTGTTGAGCTCCCCAAAAAGTGGCTAGTGTGGTTGAGGAACTGAATTTTTAGTTTTATTACATTTTACTTAATTTAGATTTAAACTAGTGGCTACCATACTGGAGAGCGCAAATCTAGTCCGACCCTCTTATTTTACAGATGACGAAACTGAGGTCCAGGGAGGTTGGCCACAGTGTCCCTGTGATTAATGGCCAGCGTTGAGGTTCAAACCTAGGTCTTTTATCCAGGGCCAGTGTGTTCCACTTTCTTCCCACAGAGGCTCACGTAGACTGACCGCATTTGTAGGCTGCCTCCTGATAGCACAGCTGTTGGTCTGGGGATACTGAGGGGAATAGACCGGGCTGTTCACCACAGCAGGCTCATTCTGGCGGGACAGAGAACTCAGCCATTTACCGGCCCTGTGACCTTAAACAGGTTACAGAAACTTCTTCGTGGGCCTCCACTGTTAACATTAACCTTTTTTTTTTTTAACGATTTATTTATTTATTTGAGAGAGAGAGAGAGAGAGAGGGCGCGTGCAATGGGGAGGGCCTGAGAGAGAGGGAGAGGGAGACTTAAGTAGACTCCATGCTGAGCGTGGAACCCAACATGGGTCTCATCCCACGATCCCAAGATCACGACCTGAGCTGAAACCAAGAGTCAGATGCTTGACCTTTACCGACTGTGCCACTCAGGCATCTTTAGCGTTAGTCATTTTTATCATCATCTGCTCTCAGCTCAGGGGATATTGTTCTGGTGGGAGCAGCTATTATGAGCCATAGAGGAGGACAGGCAGCTGGGAGGAGTCTGGGCTGGCTGCCTAGAGGAGGTGGGGTCTGAGCTGGGAGGGTTTTGAAGGATGCCCGGGCTTTGGCAGGTGGGAAAAAGTGTGGGGAAAGGTATCCCTGGCAGAGGGAACAGCCTGTGCGAACACCCAGAGGAATAACACGGCAGGTAATGGGGTATTCTGGGCTCATGTGCCACACAAGGGGCTTGGGCTTGACCCCACTGATGGCAGAGGATGTCATCTCTTGATGGTTGTTGAACGGTCCCTGGCACTGTGGGGAAAATGGCCAAAAGGAAGGGAGCGAAGGAGGCAGGGAGACTAGGGAAGAAGCTGCCGCCAGGGTCCAGCCAGAGGGCGGTGAGGCAGTGGGACTGATGGAGAAGAAGGACCAGGTTTTAAGTGAATGTGTCTCACAATTGGGGTCGACGTCAGCCTGGCGCTTTCTGATGTGTGAAACGCTAGGTTGTCATTTGGCCCTTGCAGCAGCACTGTTAGCCTGTTAGAATTCCTGCACTTTACAGAGAAGGAACCCGAAGCTTCTGGCGGGCACCTAATCTATAAGATTGGGAAACGGGCTTGAGCCCTTTTCAGCCTTTCTGGAATGGTGGGCTGCTGGCTGAGGAGGCCTTGTGGAGAGCCCTGGAGTGGGGCTCGGTCTGGCAGGTAAGGCCGCCTCCCCTTGCCAGGTCTCTTCCCTCCCTAGGGAAGGACTTGCTCCGGGTCATGGGTCCTGAGCACACGCAGTCCGGGCACCTGACCCACTGTCCATGTTTGGATTCTCAGAGTGGCTGACGTGTCTGACTTGCCTGGGTGGTCAGCTCACGCCTGAATCCGATCCTTGGAAGGGGTCTGATGGAGCGGGTGAGCCTGGAGCTCTAGAGCCGGGGCGGGGGCGGGGGAGAGAGTCTAGACAAGTCTTCCTCACTCTGAGCATGGGGCTCGTCCACCTTGAGGTGGAAGGAGGAGGGAAAGGAGGGAGCCGGTAAAACCTGGCAATTAAGCCCTGGAGTCACACAGAGCCTCGGTCACCTTGGGCACACCCTTCTCAGGACCTCAGTTTTCCTGTCCGTTGAATGGTGAGAACACTTGCCTTGAATGTTGGACCCCATCTTAGTGCTAGGGAAGGGTACCGGCTAGGTCAGTCTTAAACCGTAAGACCCCAGAAGGCCTGTGTTCCTGAAGCTCCGTCTGGGTGTGGCCAGGCTGACCTTGACCTGAATTGGGCTTCAAGGGTGTGGAACAGTGAGGGAGAGAGGCTTCCTGCAGGCCTTCCTGATGCCCAGGCTCTGGGGCTTGGCTGACAGGCAACTTGTGTGTGTGGGGGGGGAGTGTCTTAGTTTGTGTCCCCCCAGAAGCAGCCTTGATGTCAGGATTTGAGTGCAGCTTGTTAATTTTGGAGGTGCAGGAAACGCCTGCAGCGGGGTCGTGGGGAAGTGAGACAGGAAGGCCTGCCCGTGAAGGGGCCTGGTGCTGCTGGGGGCGGGGTGGGGGGCACCCCAGGTGGAGCACTGAGGCGAGGGGCTGCCGGGCGGGGGCATTCATTCCCTGCGATCCTGGCCTGGTGCGCGTTGGCCAGAGGGAGCCACTGGGCTGGCGGGGGGGAGGGGGGTGGGTTGGGACGTGGTTAGGCAGAGCCTGCTTCAGGGTGTTTGGAGGGTCCTGCTCCTTGGGCCAGGCTCCTTTTTGGGGTCCCCCAACCACCACTGTGTTGGGGAACAGCCCATCTGTCCCTTTGCCGGGACTGACGCCATCTCCCTGCCACCACACCTGGCCTGAGGCCCGAATGGCATGGAGATGGCATTTAACATTCCGGAGGAGTCCTTGCGCTGGCGGAAGGTTCGGTCACGTGGTGTCTCCTCATCCCTTGGCTCCCTCAGCGAGCACTGAGCAGGGATGGGAGACGAGGAGGGGAGCCATTCTGGCTGCTGGCCCCCACAGGTGGGAGCAGGCCCCACCTGTGACAGTGGGCGGGCTCTGCCCCAGGCCCCGCTACCCACCCCCCCGCCCCTGGAAGCAGCGTCCTGCTGCTCTTCTCTCTGTGCCTCAAGTTTGCTGCTCCAGCTCTTTATTCTTCTTCCCACCTTTCCTTATGCCCATGGGCACTGCCTAGCCTCACCTCAGCTGCCTCTCAGCGTCACCTCAGGAAAGTCTGCCTCATGGCCTTAGCAGGTGCTGTTCCTTCCGCCTAGACCAACAGCTCTCAACTTTTGGTCTAAGCAGCTGCTTCCCGTCTTAAAAATTATGGAGGACCCCAAAGAGCTTCTGATAATGAGGGTTCTTTCCATTGATAGCTACCATATTAGAAACTAAATCTGAGGGATGTAAAATGTTTCAGTACTATTGAATATTTCATTCTCTGTAATCCCATTACTTATTTTGATAGTAAAGATTAAGAATATTATTCAATACTTTAATATCAAAAAAGCCCATTGTCTATTAACGTTAGATTTTTTTTTAATGAATAGATTAAGTAATTCTTTTCTAAAACAACTGTAAGGAGGAGACTGGGCACGCTCTACATCTTGCAGATCTTTTGCATGTGTGGCTCGAAAAGACACATCTGGGTTCTGTATTCCCATCTGCTGGCTTGTGTGGTTTGGGTTAAAGCATATGAAGAAAAGCTGGCCCCACGCAGATACGTAGTTGGAAAAGAGAGGAGTACTTTAAAAGTCTTTTCAGATAATTGTGCACATTTGTTTTTTTTTCCCCAGATAATTTTGTGCATTCTCAACACAAGTGGTGGCTCCTTAGAAGCTCATTGCAGTGTAGAATCAGAAACTATCCTTGATCCCACCCTGGTCTTTCACTTTGAACAGAACTTTTAGCCATGTCTGATTTTGTAGCCTCATGCATTGATCATTTGGATAGTACTGTGTTACTGAGTTATGTGCATCTTCCAAATGTCAACACCCTTCATCATCTGTTTCTTTAAAAGGAGCACATTTGCTTTCTGATCTCATCAGAAAAGTCTTTAGGTATTGGGAAGCTATGAAGTTCATGGTGGTGCATACATATGGACCTATGTCCCCTCCCCATCTCTGCATCAGGGATCCTACCACCTCCTCAGTGGCTCCACACATCTGCAGTATTCTTCATCTTGCACCCTTATTTTGGAAGGTACAGGAAAATCTTTTCTTCCTCTGCATGATCCTTCCTTGGCTTTTAAAATAGTAAGTGTCATCCTCTCCATTCCTTTCTCTCCATTCCTCACCAGGAGGTGTTTCTCCTCTCACCAGAGGGTTAAGCAGTAAGCGTCTCCCCTTCCCCTCCCTCTCTCTTTTCTGCTCCTTAACTCCATCTAGGTCCATCTTCATCTGGGTCACCCCTGCTTCATTTCCTACATCTTGCCCCATGGGATATGAATTTCTAGGCCTTCCAGAGTAGCTTAGTTCATTTCAGACACTTGAGTCAAGTTCTATTGTCCAAGTTTTAACAACAATAAAACTGACTTTTTAGTCATTAAAAAAAAAAATTCTATTTTTGGCCTTTTGGGGGGGACCTCATTTTTTGAATTATTTAACAAATATTTATTGTTTCATATTAAGTGACAGGCTCACTTCATTTTTTAAGATACTTGGGTACTGCCAACTATCCGAGACTGAATAGCCATGGTTTGCCAGTTGTCTATTCAATGAAAAATAGTTCTGTGGAAAAGTGGCTAGTTGAGCTGGGTACTCAAACATGGGCGCTTTCCACAGAGACATGGCTGTGCAAACTTTCCACCCTCCACACAGAGGATTTGAAAGACATGCATGTAAGTTTAGATTTGATAAAATTCATAGTTTTTACTCCTTCATTGAGGACATTCTTAAGGGAAGCGACATTTCTGTGCTGAGTGTGGCAGACGGCTGGTTTCATGACTTCCATCGGGCACTCATGCTCCAGCAGTCTCACCTAGCATCGCTTTTGCTCTTTCAGGGCAAATCCCAGCCACAGTGAGAAGGGAAAATTGTTTCTGTGTTGCAGTGGAAACAGGACTTCACGGATCCTGGCCGAAAGGGTTGGGCACTTGACTTCCAGGAGTCTGAGAGTACGCTTTGGGAACCAATGACCTGGACATCCTTTCTCGCTGCCAACCCTGCCCCTTTGTGTCCTTGTTTTCCTTCATGTCCCAGCCCCTAGACCAGCTCAGGTCCTGGCCCCCTTGTCTTTCAAAATCCTCTGCTCTTTCGTCACACGTACCACCTGTCTTTCACTGCATTGTTTGATGGTTATATAGACTGGAGAGTGGCTCTGTTTGTTTTGTTCACCATTGGGTCCCCAGGGCCTGGCTCAGGGCCTGGTACATAGTAGGCCTTCAAAGAATAATTGCTGAATAAATGAGCTGCTTTTTGTTGGGCCCCATGCTGGATATTGGGGGCCTGGAATCAGATATTCACTAGATACTTCTAGCCCTGTGAAGGAGCCAAGACCTGCCCTCAGATGGGCAGGGTGCTAGGAGCAGGGAGAATGTGCTCAGGACCTCTGCGCCCAGTGAAGGGTGGGATCTCTGGGATGGAGAGGGTCTGTGTTTAGTGAGAAAGGTCTCTGGGGGTGGAGAGGGCCTGGGTCTGGTGAAGAGAAAGGTTTCTGAGGTGGAGAAGGTCTGGGCCTGGTGAAGGGTGGGGTCTCTGGGGAGGAGAGGGTCTGGGTCTAGTGAAGGGAGAGGTCTCTGGGGTGGACCGGGCCCTGGGCCTGGTGAAGGGAGGTCTCTGAGGTAGAGAGGGTCTGGCTGCAGTGAAGGGTGGCCAAACCCCAACCAGCACCTGGCTCTCTGGGCCTGTTGGAGCGGCACCTGGCCAGTGTCTGAGGCATCATTCGTTCATTTGTTTTCCCCTTAGGTCACAGTTACCTGGAGAGGCTCCTGAATGTTGAGGTGCCCCAGAAAGTTGGGTGAGTTCAGTTCTAGGGCTTGGGGACCTTTCCAGGGCTGGGCAGGGCGCATGGATTCCTGTGTATGTGAGCTCCAGCCTAGAAGCATTTCCTGTGCCCGAGCTTTCCCTCCTGGTGGGGACTGCCTACGGCTGTAGCCGCACACAGTTGTCAGCCCTGGCCTGGCCTTGATTTGACTCTTCCAAGCCTTACCCTGGGGGCGTGGGCTCCATGGGTTGGCAAATCCAAAGAGTCTACTGGCCCTTCTGTGAATCAAGAGGTGGCCTCACAAGATACTAGAGACAGTGGCTCATCAGGGCATTCGGGATTGGGGTAGAGCCGGGAAGGGGCTGACATCCCGAATGCAGCTGAATTCGGAAGCTGACCATTCTTGTCTGCCCAGGCGGCAGCTACTCCAGGTTGCTGCTGGCTCTGGCTACTGTCCTCCTGGCCTGCCTGGCACTGTGGGTTTGTGACGCAGGCCAGCGCATCTGATGGGGTGGGGAGGGGCTCCTGTGAGGAGGACCCAGGCCGGCTGGGCAGGTCCCACATGCCTCTTGCTCTGCTTTTAGCCCTGAGCAGAAGACCGGCGAGGAGGCTGAGCCCGTGGAGGCCGCTGAACCGGAGGTAAGGCGAGCAGGCCGGGGAGAGGAGCGCCCAAGGGCCTGGGAGTCCCAGGTGAGACCCCAAAGCCTTGGTTCCTCCCCTAGATCCCCAAGAACGCGCCCCGCAGTGCCACCAAGATCGCCATTAGCACACCTGGCTCGCGGCCTGTGGCTGGTGGCCAGGAAACACCCTCTGAAGGGCAGCAAGGTGAGTCTTTCTGACCTGCCGTGTACCGAGACCAGGGCCGTGCTGGCCTTGGTGGCCTTGGCCTGACTCTGTCTGTCTGTCAGAGGCTTGTACCCCCCTCCTGGGGGCAGTGGGAGGAACCCTGCGCTGGGGCGTGAACACCTGGCCTTGTTATGTCTCGGCCGCTGGCTCACTTCTCACCTTTGTGGGTCCCCTGTGTGAAGAGGACAGGAGAGCTCTGGGCTCTGGCACCCCCAGACCAGCTGCCACAGGTGTCCAAGGCCTGGCTTATGTCTCCTCACTGGGAAGACCACGAGAACTATGAGGTCTTTGAACATGGCTTCCCAGGTCTATGCGAGGGTCAGGGACAAGGGCCACACCAGCCCTGTAGCCCATGGGTGAGCTGTAAGGTCCCTTTTGGGGAGAGTATTAAGCAGGAGGGGGAGATGCTTGCTTTCCTTGGGCAGTGAAACAGAAGGTACTACCCCCACACCGCGTGTGAGGAGCCCTTCCCTCCCGTCATGCTGGCCCCGGCCCATAGGCCCTGGAGGAGTGCGGTTTCTAAGCTGGGTGAGGGGTCTGTTAGAGTTTCCAGTTTCCACAGGCTTCTGCTCCTGAAGGGTACCCACCCCCGCCATCTCTCAGTGTTGGTGGAGAGACATGGTTGGGGTCACCTCGATAGGACTGTCCTGCCGTTCTTGTCACAGGGGCCAGGCTGGGGGGTTAGGGAGTCCACGGGCAGGGCATAGCATGCTGGGCTCCGGATGTCCCAGATGTCTCGAGGCCATTCAGTGCTGAGGCTGATGGCATCTGCCACTGGCCACCTTGGGGTCGGTCTGCCAGGAAGAGAGCCTTGCCCCTGCTGCTCGGGGCGGGGCGGGGGGGGGGCAGGGCCTGGCCCCTCCAAGCTGTCCCTGCAGCCTCACCAAAATTGCTCTCTTCACAGAGCCCAAGACTGACCAAGCAGATGGCCCCAAGGAGCGCCCCCAGAGTGTCAGGTTTGCATCCAGGCAGAGTCTTGCAGGCAACAATTCTGAGGGGCCCAGAGGGCCATGAACCTGGAGTCCTTGTTCGGGAGGGTGGGCATGGGGTTGGGAGCTTCTGTTTCCTCTCAGTGGGGGTTGGGGAGGTGAGGGGGCCTAGTACTCTGGCTGAATGGAGGAGCTGGCTCACTGCGATGACACAGACCTGGTCCGGGAGTGGATGACCCGATCCCAGACCCTGTCCTCTGCACCCTCCTGGCTGTGTGACCTGGGACAGGCCACTTCCCTTCCTCTGGGAAGCAGAGAGTGGGTCAGGGAGACCCCACCTCAGCAGAGCTTTTTAGTCGGGAGCCCTGTGCTGGGCCCACTTCTGTTCACAGGGGCCCTCTTACGGGGTGAGGTTGGGGCTCTGGGGAGGGTCCTGGGCTCAGCCCTGCGCCGCGCCTCTCGCCCCGCTGTGGCAGGAGGAAGCGCAGCTACAAGCAGGCTGTCAGTGAGCTGGACGAGGAACCACAGCTGGAGGACGAGGAGCTGCAGGCCCCCAGGAGCAAGACCCCTTCCCCACCCTGCCCTGCTAGCAAGGTGAGCAGGCACCCACCTGCCCGCCCTCCCTCCCTCCCTCAGTGCCCCGCCCCCTGCCGCCTCATGCTTACCCTGGTCCCCTCCCGCAGGTGGTGCGGCCCCTCCGAACCTTCCTGCACACCGTGCAGAGGAACCAGATGCTCATGACCCCAACCTCGGCGCCCCGCAGCAGCGTCATGAAATCCTTCATCAAGCGCAACACTCCCCTGCGCGTGGACCCTAAGGTGAGGGAGCCTATGACCCTGGCTGAGCTTTGCTTCAGCCGGCTGGTGTGGCGGGAGGCTCCAGTCCCCTCGGCTGCCGAGAGGAGCATGGATCTGGACCAAGGCAGCCGTGACCTGGCCCTGGCCAAGGGCCAGCTCCCTCCTCTATGGCCACTGGAGGACTGTCCCTGCTCCTTGGGCTCTGCACCACAGAGGCTTAGAGGCTTGGCTGGCTGCCCATGACACCTGGGCCTTGGCCGCTGGGCTGAGAAGTAGTAGAAATTGTGTAGCTGGCCAAGGCCATGACCATCCATCACCACGCCCCCTCTGGGGGCTTGAGTAGTTAAGGTGAGGGACACAGGTGGACACTGTGCTTGCTGGAGATGGGGGCTGGTGAGTTGGCAGGTGGCAGGGGGCTGCTGATGAGAGGCTGCGGGCCCCACACCAATGCTGGCATGGCCAAGAGGGTGGCCGGCTTTCATGGCGGCCCCCAGCCTGCCATTAACTCCTGGCTTTTTCCTTGTCTTCTCTCCCCCACAGTGCAGCTTTGTTGTAAGTAAAGCCTTTTCCTGTCCCGATAACCTAGCTCCCCCTAGCACTTATCTGGTTAGCCCCGCTCATGCGAACCCACCAGCGCGTGTAGAAGCACTAACATGGGAAATGGAAGGGTGCGGCCAAGGGGGTGGGGGAACTGGAGGCGCTGGGTGGCTGCCTGGAGACGCCCAGCCCTTCCGGGTGCCCTCCCCGTGCAGGCCCTATCCTCTCTGCCCTTGGCTCTGCACCCGGGAGGACGTGTGTTGATCTCAGAACCTCCCTGAAGCCAGGGGAGGCAGAGGGGGTGCGGCCTGTGGCCACTGGCGGGGGGCCACAGCTTGGATTTCCCCACAGCACCTCCCTCCCTACTCCCCAGCACTGGGCTCCCCTCCGGGTTTGGGGCTGTGAAGAGAACAGATAAGTTGTCTCTGATCCCCAGAGCCACCAAGATGGATCGGGTCACAGACCTTAGCTCCTGCCCTGAGGGGCGGAGCCGTGGGGGAAGCCAGAGTTCAAGGCTGGGTTTTGTGGGCGTAGCAGTGGAACTGCCGAGAGCAGCCTCTGGAGAGAAGGCCACGGACGCTGTTCTCTTCCCAGATACCCCAGAGCTGAGCTGGGCCACGGGCCCTGAGGAAGAAGCCCCAGATAGCTGGGATCGGCTCAGCCTGGAGTCTTGGCTTCCTGGGGTCTCCTTGGTTCCCACTGGCGCTTTGAAAGGCCTCCTGCTAGGAGGGCTTCTACCTCTTAGCAGAGGGGCTCAGGTTAGACAGGTCAGGGGGCTTCCCAGCAGTTAGACAGGTAGGCCCTGAACTTGCCTCTCCTGCAAGGGGGCTGGTCCGCTTCAGCTGAGCAGCTGGGGCTGGTGGGCCATTTCTCCGTCCGGAAACAGGGGGCGTAAGTGGGTCACAGGGACCTCGGGGCCTTGGACTCCTTTCCTAACCTTTGGCTGAGTTTTCTTTGGCTACAGAATGAGATCAAGGTTGTTTCATAGAAATGGATGAGCCAGAGTCCTGTGTTCCAAGCACCCAGCACAGGGCTTGGTACGAAGTGATTTTGAGTAAAAGGCAGAGAGACTGCTTGGTTGAGGCTCCTGGAAGCAGAACGGGCTCAACAAGCTTGGTTTTCTCACCTGCTGCCTTGGCCTCAGTGTGGCCTCTGGGGAGCAGGGACAACCCAGCCCACCTTGGAGGCTTGGGACAGAGGGCACACACGGATTCTATGACACAGACAATTCTTGTTTTCTCCTATAAAGTTCACAATGCCCAGGACAGTTTCCCTGACCTGTGTTGGGAAATTTTAGCACTCAGACTTCCAGAACAAAACCGGTTTTGCTGAGTCCTGTGGGAAGCAGGAGTCTGCTCAGCCCTTGGGGCAGGAACAGAAGGTGGTGGGCGGTCCAGGTACCATGTGAACTTTGCCTCCCAGGTGTGTTCCTCACGGGACAGCAGGGGTGGGAGTCGACTTCTGCCTGGGTGACCTTGAACCTGCAGAGTTACATCTTTGACCAAATGTGGAGTGTTCGCAGCCAATGTTGCTAAGAAATTTTTAGTGTTACGTTCTTTCTCTCCATCGTGGGTGGCGACGACACCCATGCTGGCGGCGGGCCTTCCTGTGTGTCCCGAAGTCCTTCCGGCTCCGTTCATTTCTCTTCAGTAGCTTTTTCTCTGTTTGGATCAGATGGCGTTTCATTGACTTATTTTCACGTGTATCGATACCTGCCTGTCTGCCATTCTGCTCTTGGACCTAAGCACTGAATTTTTTTGATCTCCGTTACTGTATTTTGAGCTCTCAAATTTCCAATTTACTTTTTTCCTGGATCTTCTGTCTGCTGAGATTTTCTGTTTTGCCAGTTATCTTAAGAACTTGACTACTGTCAAAGCATTTTTAGAATAGCGGCGTGATAGTCAGGGTCCTGTGTATGCGTCTGCCCCTTGCAGCTGAGCCTTGGCATTCACACGCAACCTGACTGTTGTTTTCTCCATCCATACTGTACATTTCCTGTCTCTGCAGTTCCCCCTCTCGCTCCTCCAGCCAGGAAGCTGGGGCTTTATTACCCTGCTCTGGCTCTTGCTTCCACGCTGCATCCGGAGTCAGCTGCTGGGGGGGCCAGAAAGGAGCAGCAGCCTTGTCCCAAGCTTCCGGGATCACAGCCCCACAGTAGGGAGGGGAAGCTTCTCCTCCCTCAAGGTTTTGAGACTGTAGGTTCTTCTAACTGCGGCTGTCCCTACTGCCACAGGGTTTTTTGTGTCCTGGGGCATGAGAGGAGGAAGAAAAGGACAAACCAAGATCGGGCTTTCTGCATACTCTGAGCATTAGATGTCCCCTTTCCACTCCCCGAGTCAGAACAAGAGGGCCTTTCCCACATTCTGTCTGTCTGCACTGCACGGGGCCCTTTGGGGTTTCAGACCTTGTTGAGTTCAGATGAGAGGAAAAATAATAAACTTACTGTGGATTCGGTGATGCTCTTCCCCCTCTGTCTGCCCACATAGCCCTCACACAGCTGCTCCGTGCAGGCGTTTATGGCCACGTTCAGTGGGAGAGGCCGCGTGGAGTGTCTGCTCTCAACCAGGAGGAGCCCTGCTCTCCATCTTTAGGGTGGTATTACCTTGGGCCCAGATTTCTAGGTGGGAAATCTGCAGTCAGGAGCAGAGGCCAAGGGGAAATGGACAGTCACTCATGCAGGGAGAGGGGCCTCCGGGTGGCCGAGCCCAGAGGCAAGAGTCTGATGGGAGGCAGGAGAGGGGTCCAGGTCCCAGTCGCCAACTTCTTGCCCTGGCTGTCAGCGGGCAAGTACCACTCTTGTCCTTGGCCAGGGAGTGCTCCGTGCCCCCACCTGTGCCCTCTGCTTGCCCCCTGCTGTGCCTCTGGGGCTTTCTGGGCACGTGGAGGAGGAGGGTCCCTGCACTGATCTGCTGAACAACCAACTAGTACTTTAAAAAAGTGGTAAAAATCATAATGTTCCTGTATTACAGAATCTGCCATCCTTAATTTTATCTCCCCAGACTATAATAATCTTTGTTAGCATTTGGCCATATTGCATTTTTTTTTCAAATATTGAGAAACACAAAAGAGCGTGTGTGTGTGTGTACACATAGCATAAAAGTGACAGCCTAGTACTAATAGATGAACATTACGTACCCACCATGCCCCGTGTAGAACGTTAACCGCAACTTCTACAGCTGTCTGTCCCTTCCCGGTCTTATCCTTCCTTCGCTTCGCAAGTGCACTTTAACATAGTTGTAATCAGAACATAGATCCGTGGGCGCCTGGGTGGCTCAGTGGCTTAAGCCTCTGCCTTCGGCTCAGATCATGATCCCAGGGTCCTGGGATCGCGCCCCACATCTGGCTCTCTGCTCAGCAGGAAGCCTGCTTCCCTCTCTCTCTCTCTGCCTGCTTCTCTGCCTACTTGTGATCTCTGTCAAATAAATAAATAAGATCTTTAAAAAAAAAATAGATCCAATTTTGAGCCCGGTTTTTATGCTGCAGCGATGTGGCAGGGTTTAGTCAAGGGCACTCGGGAGGCCTTAGGGCCCCCCAGAAGGACTGTAGCCCCAGACCTCAATCTGGTTGGAGAGGGAGGCATGTTTGGGGGCGGCTCTGCCTCTTAAGCAGTCTGTCAGGGGCCCGGGGGTACCCCCGCTGCACTAGGGCCTCACTCACCCCCCACCCCGCCCGATCCCACCCCATCCCACCCCACCTCGCCCCAGGAGAAGGAGCGGCAGCGCCTCGAGAACCTGCGGCGGAAGGAGGAGGCCGAACTGCTCCGCAGGCAGAAGGTAGAGGAAGACAAGCGACGGCGGCTGGAGGAGGTGAAGCTGTAAGTTCTCTGGCTCCCGGCCCCGGCCTCGGCTCCACTCGGCTCGGCTGGGCTCCCCACCACTGCCCTGTGCCCACAGGAAGCGTGAGGAGCGCCTCCGCAAGGTGCTGCAGGCCCGGGAACGGGTGGAGCAGATGAAGGAGGAGAAGAAGAAGCAGATCGAGCAGAAGTTTGCTCAGATTGACGAGAAGACTGAGAAGGTGCGAGCCTCGGGCTGGTGGGCGGCTGCGCTCTGGGGTGGGCTGCACCCCGGTGGGCCCCAAGCAGGTCAGACTCGGGGGGGCCGTGGCTTCCGGGTGCCCCTCCCTTGGGCCATGGGGAGCAAGCAGGTCTTGCAGGGGCAGTGGGTGCAGAGCTCTGCGCCCGTTCTGCAGGGCTGAGTGACGAGGGGTGTGCTCATGGACACATCCGGGTGGGCTCTGCAGGCCAAGGAGGAGCGGCTGGCTGAGGAGAAAGCCAAGAAGAAGG
This sequence comes from Mellivora capensis, assembly GCA_004024625.1. Taxonomy (NCBI): domain Eukaryota; kingdom Metazoa; phylum Chordata; class Mammalia; order Carnivora; family Mustelidae; genus Mellivora; species Mellivora capensis. Next base: position 93,754 of record PISX010006188.1, read on the forward strand.
CAGCAGCCAAGAAAATGGAGGAGGTGGAGGCGCGCCGGAAGCAGGAGGAGGAGGCGCGGCGGCTGCGGCGGCTCCAGCAGGTATGAGGGCTGGTGGGCTTAGGGGCTCGGGCTTCAGGAAGGGTGGGGAAGGCTGAGACATGCCTCAGTCCCCAGCACCGCTGGGCGCACCCCACTTGGTTGGGCTGGTCTTGGAGGCTCCTGTGGCTTCAGGCCCGGAGGAGGTTCAGCAAATGCCTGGGAGACGTGGACGGTGACAGGAACTTCCCTCTCGTTTGCTGTGGAGGTGACAGTTCGAGAGTTAAGCATACAGACCCTGGAGCCAGACTTCCAGTCTCGGCTCTGCCACTTGGCAGCTGTGTGACCCTGGGCAGGTCGCTCGACCTTGCTGGGCTTTAGGTCCTTCCGGTAACCGTGGTATCTACTTGATAGGGTTGGTGTGCAGATGGACGACAGGGAACACAAATCTGTCACTAGGGGGTTATGTACAAATAACTACAATTTAGTTAGTATCTGCCACGTGCCAGACACCGAAGTATGTTCGGTGTATGAACTCGGCAACTTCCTGCGGTTGTGGGTATTACTGTTGTTCCCGTTTATCCATGAGGAAACCGAGGCCAGAGAGCTTAAGCCACTTGGCGGGGGTCACACAGCGGGGGAGTCTGGCTCCAGTCTCTGCCCTTGACTGCCGACTCCGCTGCTGCACGACAGGCACTTTTCCTGGTGATTCTTGGTGGAGCTCTGCCCGGGCTCTGGCGGCTGGGAGGGAGCAGCTCTCTGCCCACCCTGTCCTCGCTCCTTCTGCAGCTCCTTCTCCAGCCCCCTCCCCTCGCCGGCCGAGGCCCAGCCTTGCTCTCCCTTCACAGGACGAGGAAGAGCGGCGGCACCAAGAGCTGCAGAAGAAGAAGGAGGAGGAGCAGGAGCGGCTGCGCAGGGCGGCCGAGGCCAAGAGGCTGGCCGAGCAGCGGGAGCAGGAGCGGCAGCTGGCGGAGCAGCGGGAGCAGGAGCGCAGGAGGGAGCAGGAGCGGCTCCAGGCCGAGAGGTGAGGGGCCCACTCCCCCGCCGGCCCAGGTGGCTTCCTGGCGTCGTGCCACCTGCTTTCTGTGAGCGTGTGGAAGGGAGACACGCGTAGCCATCACCAGGAGGCGGCTGCCCCCTTCACTTGGGGGTCTGCGAAAGGGCAGGCTCTTCTCATATTGGGAACTGGGCCAGGACTCAGCTTCCTGCCCTGACAGGCTCTCGCTTGGTCCTCAGGGAGCTGCAGGAGAGGGAGCGGGAGAAGGCCCTGCGGCTGCAGAAGGAGCGGCTGCAGAGGGAGCTCGAGGAGAAGAAGAAGAAGGTAAAGGGGAGCGGGCCTGGGCCTCCCGTGGGGTCCGTGCCGAGCTCTGGGCCGACCTGGGGGCTGCTGGCCCAGCAGGTCCCTCACCTGCCTGGCTGTGTGGGGTTGGCATGGGGGGGGCGAGGGCACACGGCTCACATGCACGGTCTCGGACACCGGCCTCCGCATGCCCCAGGAAGAGGAGCAGCGCCTGGCCGAGGAGCGGCTGCAGGAGGAGCAGCAGAGGAAAGCCAGGGCGGCGGCGGCCAGCAAAGGCCTGAATGTGACTGTGGATGTGCAGGTGAGGCCGGGCACCCGAGTGGAGAGGCTCTGGTCCTTCTCTTCCCAGTAGCTGGAGGCACAGACCATGTACTAGGACCGGAAGAAAGAGGAAGGATACAGGTGGTCCGGTTGTTTTTATCATTTTTGATATGTATATTTTCTTACTCTTTAAAGTAGAATTTGTTGTAAAAAAAAAAAAAGAAAGAAAGAAAAGAAGAAACTAAATTCTTTAAAAGAGAATAAAGTGAAAGAAAGGTACCCTTACAGGAGAGAGATCATGACTTGAGCCAAAATTAAGAGTTGGACACTCAACCGACCGAGGCAGCCAGGCGCGCCTTGTACCAGAATTTCTGTAACGAGCCCTTGTAACAGCAAAATGCTCTTACAGACAACGTACATGGGAGGGTTTTCATTGCAGTATAGCTTATGAGGATGCTTTGAGCCAAATGTTCATCTATAACAGATGGTTAAAGTAAGCACCAGTCACGGAGTCCCCAGGGGGATATCCCTGGCTGCTGGACACACATTGACCAGGAAGAATATTTGCAAAGCACTTTAACTTGAAAAAGGAAGTTACAAACAATGAATTCTGGAACACTGAAAAGAAATAAACTAAAATAAAATTTTAAAAAAGAAAGAAAAAGGAAGATACAGTCATTGTGGTATGACTTTTTTTAAATTAAAAAGTGAACCCCTGAACCTTTCTTACTCCCCATGAAATGAGGGGTGCTGACTAGAGCCCTAGTGGTCCTTGGCAGTGAGAGAGGCAAAAAGGCGGGCAGGGGGAACTGACAGCCATGTTCGTCTTCTCCAGTCTCCAGCTTGTACCTCTTATCAGATGACGCCACAGGGCCACAGGGCCCCCCCCAAGATCAACCCAGATAACTACGGGATGGACCTGAATAGCGACGACTCCACCGATGACGAGGCCCATCCCCGGAAGCCTATCCCCACCTGGGCCAGAGGTAAGCAGGGCTCAGAGTTCCTCAGGAGACCCAGGTCCTCCCTTGTGACATCTTGGATCCTGGACATAGTGGCTTGCCAGCTGTGGGTGCCAGGAGGCTGTTGTATCCTCCGGCTGGCTGCTTGGCCCAACAAGCCTGCGGTGGACCTTGGGATGTGCCAGGGGAGGGTGGGCACTGTATGGCCAGTGGGTTCATCTGAGGACCAGTTGGACGGTGGGGGGCACCTCTCTTCTTAAGAAATGAGTTAAATTATGGCTGTTAAATTATGGCTGGCTGCCCGCAGGCATGGTGCCGGCTGTTCCCGCTCGGCTCTGTGCCCCCCCTTGGAGCCCTACCCAGTGGGCCAGCTGGAGGTAGACCCAAATAAGCAGCTTTGGGTAGGAAACACCAAGATGGGTTAACAGGTTTTAGGCAGCGCCCCAAGAGCTGGAGCTGGCAGTTCCAGGCCGCTGGGGAACGCCTGAGGCAGGGACGCTTGAGCAGGATTTGATTCCGGAGTAGATAAGCTGCAGTGTTTAAACAGGAGCGTGGGTGGAGGTGACCAGGCCACCAAGACTGGGGTGCAAGGCCTACTGGGAGAGGGGTGGGGCCCGTGTGTACTGTGGGCACTTTATCGAGTGAGCTGAGCTGGGGTGAGGGTGGGATGCAGCCTCACTGCCTGGAGAGAAGGGCCCGGAGCCCTGTAGGGGGTCAGCTCTCTCAAGAAGACAGCTTGCTTTGGTGTCACCTTGCTCGAACTCTATGTTGGCCAGAATCTGATTTAGTCTCCTTAACGTCTGACATCAGGTCATTTGGGAGGTGGCAGCAGGCAGGGGGGTCAGCATGCCCGAGGGGCCCCCTAATGGTGCTTAACCTTCACCAGCTTAACCTGGCTCAGTTTTCTCATCTGTGAAGTGGGGGTGATGCCTGCTGAGAAGGGTTATTTAGGATGAAGTGAGTTAGTGTTTATAAGTGCCAGGCGCATGTTCCACTTCCTGACCCCCCAGGAACCCCCTAACAGGGCTGTGTGCCACCCATAGCCTTGGCCCAGGGGCTCCGTCGGTAAGCTCCCTGCGCCACGGGATGTGGCGGTGGCAGGGAGAAGCAGCCGAGCACAGCGGTCGGGGATAGTCGGGGATGTGCTTACGTTCTGGAGCTAGACTGGTCTCCAGACCCCAGCTCCCCCCAGTCACTAGCCGTGGGCCCTTGGACAAGTCCCACCATTATGAAATGGGGAGGATGAAGGAGCGGGCTCCCTGGTGGCTGTGGGGATAACGAGGTCATGCAGTGAGCCAGGGCCTGGCCCACGTGAGCACCTGGGGACCTGTGTTCAGGTGAAGCTGCCAGAGGATGGCAGTGGGAACAGGCAGGAAGAGCATTTTCAGGGAACGAGGGCCCTGAGAGAGGAGCCAGTGTGGCAGACGTGGGGGCATGCTGGGGCGGAGAAGGCGACAAGGGACCGGGGGTTGGAGAGACTCACGAGGAGCCCCAAGGCAGTGACCTGACCCTCCGTGTCCCCCCATAGGCACTCAGCTAAGCCAGGCCATCATCCACCAGTACTACCACCCCCCGAACCTGCTCGACCTCTTTGGAACCATCCTCCCACTGGACTTGGAGGACATCTTCAAAAAGAGCAAACCCCGCTACCACAAGCGCACCAGCTCTGCTGTCTGGAACTCGCCACCCCTGCTGGGGGCCAGGGTCCCCAGCAGCCTGGCCTACAGCCTGAAGAAGTACTGAGGCCCCCGGGCCTTCTCAGCGGTCTCAGCCCCTGTGTGTGTCTGCCTCTCCACCCCTCTCGCTCGGTGCCATCCTGCCTGGTGTTCAGTCTTGGGCGTTTGCCTTGTGTATATAAATGTCCTCTGTGTGCTGCAGGCAGAATGTGGCCCAGGCTTGTGTGGAGGCTGCACTGGGTGGGGGTTTGGGGGGAGAACCAGCCCAGCCCCTCCTGGCCTGCACACAGCACTCTGTAAATAGGTTGGTAGAATTCAGCGGAATTTTAGCCTCTAGTGTTCGAGAGCTAGAATAATAAAGTCTGTTCCTTCAAGCCTACTGTGGGTATTGTGGGGATGGGGGGCCTTGGCAGAATGTCCCGGACCCTGGCCCTGCCACCCCGTGTCTCAGGTCACCGGTGGGCTGGGGGCCAAGGCACTGTTTCTTCTCCTGGGGTGTGCTTCCAGGTCAGCTGGGTCTCCCACGGCAAGATGCTGATGCAGTGGGTGATTCCGATCCTGTCCTTGGGCAATGCTGAGACTCAAGTCAGTTACCTGCAGGGGAAGCTACTTTCTCATTTTCTGGGGAGCTCCCTCCTTGTAAAGGGGGGCTTGTTCAGTGGGAAAGACATGGAGGTTGAGGCCGGGAGGACTGGGCTCTTGACACAGCTCTGCCACCTAGCCCCACAGGCTCCACCCTTGCTTTGTGGATGGTCAAAGGACTTGACAAGGTGTGCACACTGCTAAAGCAGGAGTTCTGATTAGAAAGATGTCTCCCGAAGCCACGTTGGGACCAATGCTTGCAAGCAGTGGAGACGTTTCTCCAACAGTCCAGGCAGCTACTCATTCAATGATTAGTCCTTGACACTTAGTAGCTCTGGTTGTGCCCCAGAGCTGCCTGCTCAGCTCCTTCTCGTCTGCTCCGCTCCTTCTCGTCTGCTCCAGCCTCTAGGACAGGGGTTGGTGAACTATGGCCTCATGGGCCAAACGAAATCTTGGGCAGTTTTTGTAAAGTTTCACTGGAACCCGTCTAATAGAAACAAATATCTTGTCTCCGGCTGCTGTGCTGAGGGCAGAGTTAAATAGTTGTAACAGAGGCCTTACGGCCCCCCAGGCTGAAAATGCTATGGCCCTTTATAGGAAGTTTGCTGACCCCTGCTTCCGGACCCCTGCTTTGCTGACCCCTTGAATAAAGGCTAAATTCAAGAGTACTTGAAAATGAGGAAATAGCGAGCATACACAATAGACTGAAGTTCAAAAGGACTCCACCCATTTAAAAAAACAAAAAGATAACATTTGATGGTTCATTCAAATATGGCACACAGCTCAAATTGGTTCCATATGCTCTTGGACTAGAAACTTGTGTGGAGTCCGTTGGCGAGTGTGTCTTTACCTAGGACTGATCAACTTTTTTCTTTTATGGACTGAACTTTTTGGTGTCCCATCTTCTACATCTTTGTCTAGCCCGTTGTCAAAGATTTCCCTTATATTTTCTTCTACATGTTTTATAGTTTTACCATTACATTTAGGTTTATGATCTACTTTGAGTTAATTTTTTTGAAGCGTGAGGATTATGTTTTTGGTGTATTTGGTTCTGGGGGCATATGGTTATATGTTCAGTAGTTCCAGGACCATTTGTTGAAATGACTTTGTTTTCCTCTGAGTTTCTTTTGCATCTTTGTCAAGAGTCCATTAGCCGTTTTTGTTTTTTTTTTAATTTCTTTTCAGCGTAACAGAATTCATAGTTTTACACCACACCCAGTGCTCCATGCAATGCGTGCCCTCCACAATACCCACCACCAGGCTCCCCCAACCTCCCACCCCCCGCCCCTTCAAAACCCTCAGGTTATTTTTCAGAGTCCATAGTCTCTCATGGTTCATCTCCCCCCCAATTTCCCTCAACT
>PISX010006189.1:0-12929 GCA_004024625.1 Mellivora capensis
GTCCATATACACTATGGAGTATTATGCCTCCATCAGAAAGGATGAATACCCAACTTTTGTAGCAACATGGACGGGACTGGAAGAGATTATGCTGAGTGAAATAAGTCAAGCAGAGAAAGTCAATTATCATATGGTTTCACTTATTTGCGGAGCATAACAAATAACATGGAGGACATGGGGAGATGGAGAGGAGAAGGGATTTGAGGGAAATTGGAGGGGGAGATGAACCATGAGAGACTATGGACTCTGAAAAACAACCTGAGGGGTTTTGAAGGGGCGGGGGGTGGGAGGTTGGGGGAACTAGGTGGAGGGTAGTATGGAGGGCACATATTGCAATGGCTGAATTGGAGTTGCCTGAGGACAAGGAAAATGTTTCTACTGTTTTGGAGATTACTCTTTTCTCCAAGTGTCCATGTTTTCTGTGGTGCCTTTAGTATAATACTTTCTGGTCCAGAAAGGCTTCTCAAGATCCAGTTATTATATTCACATTCCAGTGACAGAACGAATAAATGACAAAGTAGAGGCACTCTTCCATTTTACAAGTTTTCTAGACATCCTACACTACACTTCTGTCCATGTTTCCTCAGCCAGAATTTAAGTTAGACAACCATATTTATTTGCAAAGTAAGCTGGTAATACAGTTGCTAACTGTGACCATTGCCCCACTGAGTTCAGATGTGCGAATGACAACCAGTAGTCTCTATCACAATTTAAAAGGTACTATAAAGTGCTTCAAATCATTAGAAGAAGAAAAACAAATAAATGTCAATACAGAGAAAAAGGATAAATATAACTAAAAAGCAATACAAAATAAAAATATATTGAAAAAATAAACGTGAATGGAAAAAATCCAACGACTTAAAAAATATGATTCTCAGATTGAGTAAAGAAAAAAAAATCAAGAATATACAAAACTGGGGTGCCTGGGTGGCTCAGTGAGTTAAGCCTCTGCCTTCGGCTCAAGTCATGATCTCAGGGTCCTGGGATTGGGCCCCACATCAGGCTCTCTGCTTGGCGGGGAGCCTGCTTCCGCCTCTCTCTCTGCCTGCCTCTCTGCCTACTTGTGATCTCTCTGTTAAATAAATAAATAAAATCTTAAAAAAAATATGCAAAACTAACCACAATAAATGGAAAAGCCATACTAAGAAAATGCAGCAAAAAGACAGCTGAAATAAAGCTGAAATAATAATTTTGATACATGAAATTCTTAAAGGAAAATGGATAAATGAGAAAATAATGGGTATTCTATAACAATAAATATTATATTAAAAATGAGAGTATATTTGATATCTGTCATAAATGTATGTAACACATCATGTATCAATGAGAATATTTCAACAGAAAACTATAAGAAAGTATAAGAGAAATTCACAGAAATGTTCCTGTCAATATATCTGTCAAAAAAAGAGATTGAGTAAACAAAATATAAGGATTTTGAGAGACAAATAAAATATATAATGATATATATCAACTTATATATCCTGATGAGAAAAATTAACATCTTATCAAAGTACTGTGAAAAATTAATTAACTCAATACCACAAAGAACACATGGACAAACTCCAAAAAGTAGAACATAACATGATATATTTTCTGACAACAGAATAATAAACTAGAAACTATCAGAAAGGAGTGGGAGGAAAAAAGAAGAAGGCCTAATTTTATTACTTAAAAAAGAGGTAAATGGTGTAAACTTTATTATTTATGAAAATCTTGGGTAAAGTAGAAACCAAAGAAAATTTTTAAAATACTGGTATTGAAAATAAGTCATATTTGAAATTTCTACAACTTCCACTTCTGGTCATGGATAAGATCCTACTGAAAAAACTTTTTTTTTTTTAAGATTTTATTTATTTATTTGACAGAGAGAGACTCAGCGAGAGAGAGAACACAAGCCAACAAGGGGAGTGGCAGAGGGAAAAGAAGGCTTCCCCCTGAGCAGGGATCCTGATGCAGGGCTAGATCCCTGGACCCTGGGATCATGACCTGAGCTGAAGGCAGCTGCTTAACAACTGAACTACCCAGGTACCCCCCAAAAACTTGTCCAAATAACAGCTATAAATACTGTATATATAAAAAGATAGCTACCTGGTGACACAGTACAGTTAAAGCATGGATGATTCTGATAAGTCACACATAAATACAGGAGAGAAGTTTCATGTGCATTCACAACTTTGTGTTGTTGCTTGGTTTTGTTTTGTTTTGGTTGGTTGTTTTTTGTTTTTTTGTTTTTAGCATAGCCTAGATATAGTCAGCATGGCATGTGAACTAGTAAGAACATTGGTGGGAAAATACAGTTATTCTTGTCTGGGGTTCCAGCAAAACATGGGCACTGGGGAGAGAGTAATCTCTAGAGAGAAAGGACCAGAAGAGGACCAAATATGATCTACCTACACCTATGGCTGATCTCAGAATGACAAATATCTAGAGTAAACTCAAAACTGCCCAGCTAATGACAGTTCTGAACTCAGAACAGAGCTGCTATCTAAGAAGCAAAGTTTGTAGTTCAAAACAGGTCAATACAATTACCTGAGAAAACAAGCAAAATGACATTAATCATGGGAAAATAAGAGAATCCAATGCTCCATAAACCTAAGTGTCATATGTCCACTATGCAACTCAAAACTGTGCAACAGCTGCTAAATCAGTAAAATGATATACAGTATCAAGAGAAAATAAAAATCGATGGAAACAACTCTGAGATGAACCATATGTTGCAATGAATGGTTCAGAATTGTAAAGCAGTTATTATAACCATTCTCAAAATTGTAAAATTTTTTAAAAAGGCTTGCAATGAATCAGAAGATAGGTAAAAATTTTCAGTTAAACAGAAATGATTTTTAAAAGACTAAATGGAAACTACAGAAAAGATAAATACAATATTTATATTGTATTTATACAATAAATATTCTATTTTTGAATAAAATATTCAAATAAATATTTTTTATCAATATCAATATCAAAATCAATAAAATAAAATATTCACTGGATGGACACCTGGGTGGTTCCATTGGTTGAGCGTTTGCATTCTGCTCAAGTCATGATCCCAAGGTCCTAATTGAGTCCAGCATCAGGCTCCTTGCTCAGGGAGGAGGCTGGTACTCCTTCTGCCTGCCACCTCCCACCCCGCTTGTGCTCTCTCTCTTTCTTTCTGACAAATAAATAAATAAAATCTTTTAAAAAATTAAATAAAAATAAAATATTCACTGGAGACATGTAGTCAATTAGAGATAATAGAGGTAAGAGTAAGTGAATCTGAAGATAGATTAACAGACATATCTAATGAAAAGAATGAGCCTGAGGGACCCATTATAGATACCATCAAAGCATCTAACATGCAAGTAGCCAGAGTCCCAGAACAAGAGAAAAGATTGAATGGGGGGGGGGAGAAACTATATATATACACACACACACGTATATATTTGACAAAATAGTAACCCAAATTTCCCAATTTTGATATCTATGTTCACAAACTTAAAGATACCCAATGAACACCGAGCAGGATAACCATGTAGAAGACCACACTAAGATACGTTATATTCAAGCTAATAAAAGTTCAAATTAAACAGGAAGTTAAAAATGAGGAACTAGGTCAGATCATTTTGAGTTCCCTTCTAGAGGGAGTGGTCAGTATCCACAATCCAATTGACGTATTTCTGTCTTGGCAGAATTCTTTTTTTCTCTTCTCTCTCTCTCTCTCTCTCGGTACAGAGTTGTGATCAAGAAATTGTGGATAAGAATATATGTGACTTACTAAATTAGATATTTAGCATTCTGAGGTAAGTGCACAACAAAGAAATTACACTTGACAAAAAGGAAAAAGAAAAAGAAAAAAGTAGTCAGTCATTATCAAGAGTTAAAAGAATTAGCTAAGTCCTGTATAGACATTTAAAAAAATCTCTTATTAAAGAGCAATGTCAGAGATGAAGCAATAGATATAATAAAAGTGTCAGTAGCCCACAGTTTTCATTCCATTTTCCAGGTCATTATCACCAGCTTCTTGCATGTTAGACTTTAAAGTGTCTCTCTGCTGTAGAAAATCCAACTACCTTTATTTAGTAAAGATAAAAGCAGAAAAAAAATCTATCTTTACTATAGTATAACAAAACCTGTTCCTTTATACTTTATGGAATCTGCTTTATAGGAATTCTACCAGAAGCTTAAATCTTTCTCATTATAATAATTCCTTTCTGTCAATATTATGCTTAGGTAAAAATGAATGCAAGTGTAAGTCACAATGACAACCACAAAAAACATCTCCTGCTCATTCCTAACTAATAAAAGATGATCCTTAGGTAGTTCCCACCTTAGAGACCAAATTAACTTTTATAGGTTCTACCAATCATAGCAGTAACATTGTTCAATTTATTTTTCATATTTAACAGATATTACTTTAATTAATTAGAATCATAATGTTTTCAAAACCTTTGATTGGAAATCTCTTTCATATGTAGTTGGAATAATGAAGAAACTCTTTAAATGTTCACAATCTAATAGAGAGTAAAACCTTCAACCACAGATCCAATCATAGATGAATATTTAAGGCATCAGTTTGACCTCTCCTGATTCACCTGATACCACAATCTGGTAGCGAAGCTGAACTGGGGATTCTTCAAACCAGTTTAGGAATTCTGATTTTCTCAATAAACAAACCATACATGTTCATGGGCACTAATTAGCAAAGTACATCTTTGTACTATTTGAGAAGAGGAAAGCAAAGATTGTTACTAAGGCTAGACTCTAAGTTAAATATGCATATTAAAATTTTAGTGTAACAGCTTAATAAAACAGAATGGAATGTAAGGAGTAATGTGTTTTAGCTCAAAGGAAGGAAAAAAAAAAGGAGAGGAGAGCAGAAAACTAAAAAATGTAGACAAAAGAAATAAAAAAATATATGGCAAGACCAGAAGGCAAGTGAGTAGAGGGATGGGTTAAATAGGTTGATGGGGGGGTGGGCAGCACCTGGGTGGCTCAGTCCTTAAACATCTGCCTTTGGCTCAGGTCATGGTCCTGGGTCGTGGGATCGAGGCCTGAATCCCTCTCCCTGCTCAGCAGGAAGCCTGCTTCTCCCTCCCTTTCCCCCTGCTTGTGCTCCCTCTCTCAACGTGTCTCTCACTGTCAAATAAATAAATTAAATCTTTAAAGAAAAAAAAAATAGGTGATGGGTATTAAGGACTGCAGTTGTGATGAGCACTGGGTGTTGTATAGAAGAGTTGAATCACTAAATTCTACACCTGAAACTAATAGTACACTGTATGTTAACTAACTGGAATTTAAATGAAAACCTTTAAAAAAAAGTATATGGCAGAAATGAAAGCAAATAGATCATAGCCTATTTTTATTTGTATTCAATCATAAATGAGTAAATAGATTAAGCTCTCCTGTTTATAAGGCACAGCAGATAATATATACAGCTTTATGTTATTCACAAGAAACAAAACAAAACCAAAATCATGTAGTTTACATAAATACCAAAAAAAAGGAGTCTAAAGCAAAAAAAAAAATCACTAGAATTAAGGAAGATTGTTAAATATGCTCAACTTATCTGGATTATGTAACAATTCTAAATTTGTGTGCCAATGTCAAAGCTCTCAACTACATCAAAAACTCTGAGAAATACAAGAAAGTTAACAAATATTTTGCCATAGTGGGAAATTTCAAGATGCTTACACCTGTTATTAATACATTAAGGAGACAAAAAAATCAGCAAAGATATAGAAGAATCCAAAAACATAATTGGGAAAAAAGACATTAGTGATATTTATGACATGACTTCCAACAACTATAAAATGTGCATTTTTACAAGCATACATAGAAGAGAATACCTGTATAATCAACTATGTTTTTACATGTAGTTAGGTCTATTTCTGCACCTTGTACTCTGTTTCATTGATTTGTCTATTTGAAGTCAGTATTACATTGTTATGACTATACTGATTTTGTAGTACTGCTTTAATATTTAGCAGAATTAGTCTCCTCTTGTAGCTCTTCCTCCAGTGTTTTCCTAGCTAAACTTGTCTATTTTCCCATTTGAATTTAAGGTTCAACTTTTCTAGCTTCCTAAAATAGATCACTGGAACTATGCTAAATTTTAACTAAACCAGAATGAATTGACATCTTGATGATGTTGAACCATCCAAAGAATAAGGATGTCCTTTCCTTTATTTAAGCCCATCTTTGTGTCTTTCAGTATGTTTTATAGTTTTGTTCATGTTTTTTCAAACATTTCTTGTTTGAAAGTTTATCTCTAATATCTTATATTTTTGCCCTCATAGAATTTTCTCATTTATTATATTTTCTAACTGGTTATTACTTGTGTATGTTAATGCTATTAATTTTTGTATGTTAATTTTGTATTCTTGTCAGATTCTCTTATTGTGCAATTTTGTTCTATTACTGACGTTTTTGGATTATTAAAGTATATTGACACGCCATTAGCAAATATGGTTCTATTTCTTTTTTCCAATTCTTTTTTTTTAAGATTTTATTTATTTATTTGACAAAGAGAGAGGTCATAAGTAGGTAGGCAGAGAGAAGGGCGGAAGCAGGCTCCCCACCAAGCAGAGCGCCCGAAATGGGTCTTGATCCCAGGACCTTGAGATCACGATCTGAGCTGAAGGCAGAGGCTTCTCATCTGAGATTAGTTCTCATCTCACACACACACACACACACACACACATTTGTAACTATGCAAGGTGATGAATGTCAACTAACTTGTGCCAATTATTTTACAATTTATACATATACCAAATCATTAAGTTCTACACCTAAATTTATACAATGTTCTATGTCACTTATATCTAAATAAAACTGAAAAAATAGTAGACAAATTAAGCCCATGTATGTTTATTAATCTATATTTGGCAACTTTTTTCATATAAAATATTTCATAATTATGAATGATTCTTAGATTTGTGAAAAATAGGATATAAGTTATTTTTTGTTTTGTTTTGTTTTGCTTTTGGAATATAAGTTTCTTCTTTCTCATTCTCATTGTTTCAGAGCGGTCTCCAAGTGGAGAAAAAGGTGAAGATATCTGTACTTCACCATGTTAAAACCAAAGTCCCATTTCATTTTTATGCTTTTTTAAAAAAGATTTCATTTATTTATTAGAGAAAGAGAGAGAGAGAGAGAGAGAGAGAGCACATGAGTGGGGGAGGGACAGTGGGAGAATGAGAGGACAAGAAAACTTTGCACTGAGCAGGAAGCCTGACACAGGACTCCTCCCAGGACCCCAAAATCATGACCTAAGCTGAAGTCAGATCCTTAACCAACTGAGTCACCCAGATGCCCCTCATTTTATTCTATTTGATTATTTAAAGTAGTATAAATTCAGAATGGTTTTGTTTACCCAAATGACAGAATTTTGACAATAAAAATTCTACTTCTGATTTTATTAATAAAACAATACAAGCCATGCCTTCTCAGAAACTGTCTAAAATTTTTCCAATTCTCTCATTAGGGCTCCTTTAGTGTCCAGTGGCACTATGATATAGGACATTAAACCATTAAGCCTATTTTTAGTGCTCTCTCATTTTATTCTGGCCTGAAATTCTTTGAGGTTTGGATAACTAATTTACAAGATTATCGTATCCCATATTTTTACATGAATACCATATGATTTCACTCGTATGTGGAATTTAAGAAAAAAAAAACAAGCAAGTGAAAAGAAAAGAGAGAGACAAGCCAACAAACAGACTCTTAACTATTGAGAACAAATTGATGGTTACCGGAAAGGAGGTGGGTAGGGAGATGAGTTAAATAGGTGATGGGTATTAATGAGTGCATTTGTCCTGATGATCACTAGGTGATGTGTGGAAGAGCTGAATCACTATATTGTACACCTGAAACTAATATAGCACTGTATGTTAACTATATTGGAATCAAAATTTTAACAATTGAATCAGTTTCAATAGAATTGTGACTGTTATGAGTGGTAGCTAATTATACCATAGATAAGGAAATCTTCAAGAAAGAGTTAGAACTTGATCTAAATATTAAAACTGTGAAGAATATGTGTAAATAAGGGTAAAAAGATGTTCAGGAACACTAACCTGAAAAACTGTCTAAAGGTGACAATTAGTAAGCCATTTTTAGCTCTGTCCACTGAGGCAGCACCGAAATGATACCCCATTAGCAAAGAGTGTTATCTAGCTCCCTATTCTAGGTTTTTAATAACATTCTCTAAAAATAAACCAAAGATCTTTGGAGAAATGACTGATTCTAGGAATGGGCAAAGCATCCTACAGTTCAGAAAATAAGGAAGTGTACCCCCAAAATTATAATTTTTGTAATATAAATGGGATCTCATATATATATATATATATATATATATATATGTCAAAAGAATCCAGAAGAATGTATGTGTGTATATGTGTATATATGTGTATATGTGTGTGTATATATACACATATATATGTGTATATATATATGTATGGTGGCAAAAGAATCCAGAAGTTCTCCGCAAAGAGGTCCCAATGACCAAAGCTATAACAATGAGAACTGAATAAATAACATACTATTGGATTATAACCCAAAGCATAAACCAATATTCACAAGCCTGTGCCAGTATAAGTAAAGATTTCACTAAAAAATAATGGTAGAAAAAAAGTTTCCCACGTAGAGGAAATAAAAATAATTTATTTATACACTCCCTCCACCAAGGTTGCGGAACTGGGAACTTCCCTTCCTTCCATGAATGTTAGCTATATTTAGTGAGATACTTCCAAAGAGTAGAGTTTGGAAAGGAGGAAAAAGAAACTTTACAATGGAGAAAACTGGCAAGCATCTCCCTGGCCAGGCGATCAAGGTTATTATTATATATTATGATATCAAGATTAATATTACCAGTGATGTCAGGTTTGTTAGCATGTAACTTGATATGATGTGGTGAGAATTTCACTTCAACTCTGCAATCTTCTGCCCCAAAATTTATAACCCCTTTAGTGAGAAGAAAAATATCAAGTAATTCCACTAGAAGGGCATTCTACAAAATATTCAGCTGGTATTCTTCAGATGTGTCCAAGTCATCAAAAAGAAGAAACATCTAAGAAACTGTCATAAGCCAGAGGAGGCTAAGAAAATGGGATGGCTAAATGTAATATAAATGGGATGTTACATAGGAAAAAGGACACTTGAGGGAAACTAATGAAATGTGAATAAAGCATAGAAAAATAGTAGATATGGTCAATGTACAATTCAGAAAGAATTCTATGGTATAGAATATGTACTTAGATAATACCATTAGTTTGAGCAAAATAGAGTAAAATTGTAGAGAATCTTGAGAAATAGAACAGTATGGTTTTCAGGTAAAAATTAAGTTTAATTATAGACTAAATTCACTGGAGGTCAATATAATCACATAAATTTTTCTGAGTACTGTCAATAATATGTCAATATATATGTCAATATATTATGACAAAATAATATGTCAATAATGAGTATGGAGGATGAGTTTTCCCCTACTTGCAAGATAAGTTATCCTGCCATAGTTTAGTGAATGCAGAAGATCCCTGGTCAGAGATAAAGGTATTTTATTAAGTATATTTTATTACTGCAATAGTAGCAGCAAGAGCATCATTTTTTCACCAGTTTTGCAAGCTCCCATTTCCAAAAAAATGTCATGGAGAAGACTAGATGGCATCTGAACACACACTGGGTGTCACTGTAAGAAAGGAAGTCTGAACTTAGGAAAACCACATTTTTATATTTGTCAGTAAGAGGAAAACATAATCATTACATTGATTACAGTATACAGCAAGCATGTCTGCTCTTTGCTCCCAAGAGAGACACCATCTCTATTTTCCAAGGTTTTTTCTATAACCAAATATTGGTTAAACCTTCAGTCTATGATACTACTGTTGCCTATAACAGAGGGTATTTCCTGTGAAATCAATGTTACTGGCTTCAGATACTATCCACTTGCTGTCCAACATGAGGAAATGCCCTCATCTGAATCATCACTGCTTTGTGTTGTCTTAAGTAGATTATTCAGTTCAGGAGATAGAAAAAACAACAGTAGTTCAAAATTCTTAATCCTCTGATGCATTTTATTTATTTATTTATTTATTCATTCATTCATTCATTTATTCATTCAATCTAGAAAGAATTTTTCCTTTAATTGGTACTGGACTGTACTTTGCAACAGAAAAATGATTTAAACACTCCTTGGGAAGCTAAATTCAAGTATTATCTGTTAGATTTCTCTTTGGGCCTAAATATAAATATTACCTTGTTGCTATTTTATAGCCATTTTATACTGATCAAGTATATTTTGGCTCCTGACATTTTTCTTGGTACTACGGAGATGTATTTTGTGCCTCTTAAGAACTATAGGTGAAACAAAAATACAAAACCCATCAATACACAAGTTTTATTTATTAGGAGCATAGAAATAAAAGAGCTATTATGTAATAGCATTTTTAATATAGACAGCAAACAAAATATATATAAAACATGATTTGAAGGGGCGGGGGTGGGAGGTTGGGGGAGCCTGGTTATGGGTATTGTGGAGGGCACGCATTGCATGGAGCACTGGGTGTGGTGTAAAACTATGAATTCTGTTACGCTGAAAAGAAATTTTTAAAAAAAAGGAAAAAAAACATGATTTGACCCTTTTTTAAAGTGCTGATATCTTTTAGACAGGTAACATACCCTTCACTTGTGTGCATTAGGTCAAATATTTTTATGGTTATTGATACAAATTTAAGCACTTTTGAGTTTCACTACTTTTTTTTACCCCTAACATAAATATCTGAAGTAATTTTTGAGTATGAATCCTTTTATAGAATTTTTGGGGTGTATGAAACAGAGAACAAGTATAAATATGTCTACTAATATATAAGCATAAATAAGTATAATTATACCATGTAAGTATGAATATGTATAAATTAAGTATAAATATATGTAATTAATTTAAACCTATAAAACATTAATTAAAATTATTTTAAGATAATTTAACAAATGTAATTTAAAAATAAATTTCTATTAACAAATCAAAATTCTTTAATATCAACTTTGTTCATGTTTGCTTATAATCATATTTCATATAAAGTGACAAAATCATTCTAATGAGGTGTCTTTGCTACTTAACAAAGATATTTCAGTGTTTGGTGAACTACCATAAATAGTGTATGCCTGATTTTTACCAATAGAAAAAGTTTTAGACTTGAATTTAGAGATTTATTTCTAGTTCCTGGGTTATCAGAACATTTGGACAAATAATAATCTCCTTGGACCTCATTATCCTTACTTAAAAGCTGAAGAAGTTATACTAAATGAGTTTTAAAGGCCTATTTATCTCTAAAAACTAAAATGATATGATAAAAAATGAATCTCACAGCTATTTAGGTCAAGCTAGGAAAAATTATTCTTAGGAAAATATTATTTGTTTGCCTATTTGTATGCCTCACTAGCTTATAAATTTCACCAGGGCAAGATTGTGACATATTTTAGTATGCCAGTGACAAGCATGTCTCCTATATATCCAGTGCTCAGTGAATGTGGAATAAATAATTAGTGTCATTGCAGAAAAAGTAAAACCAGAAAATAGTGTTCTGTTGTGCCTTTCTAAAAGCCTCATCCTTCTACTTAAAAAGGAAACTTATTGGAAACACACACACACACACACACACACACACACTTGAATCTTGTTAAGACTTACAGGAGAATGTGAGAAGTTTCACTTGGCAACTGTTAAGTTAAATCTTAAAGACTGTGACATTATAAGTGATGCAAACATTCAATTAAAACTATAAAACCCCAAATTATAAGATCATGTATAATTTATTTAAAATACCAGCATCTTCTAGCTTAATGCAGATTCTTCATCTATTATTAATGAACTAGACCTTTAAAACCACTTGGCAAGACTGTTTTATTGCTGGCTAATTAGGATCCACATTTTAAAGGCATATTTTATATAAAATAGAAAAACTGAACAACTTTTCTGGCACTTGAAAAACAAAGTTTGGTGTTTGTCCATTTAATTATCTTCTTATTCTTTCTATTTCAAGTTAGTTTTCTTCCATTTAAGAGATGTAGCTAACACTAAAAATAAACTCTAAATGAATTATTTCTTTTTTTTTAGAATTTATACTTTATAGTTAATATCCATTTTCATAAAAAATCAAAAGAATTAGACTTTGTATTTTTTACCCTTAGAGAGATTAGAGTGGTTGTAACCTTCTTGATAGTTAAAAAAATAATACAGATTTGGGGTGCTTCTTTTTTTTATTTTTTTTAATGTTTTTTTTTAAATTTCTTTTCAACGTAACAGAATTCATAGTTTTTGCACCACACCCAGTGCTCCATGCAATGCGTGCCCTCCATAATACCCAACACCTGGCTCCCCCAGCCTCCCACCCCCCGCCCCTTCAAAACCCTCAGGTTGTTTTTCAGAGTCCATAGTCTCTCATGGTTCATAAGGAACTCTAATTTGAACCTTTCATCATTAATTTATGTAGTCACTTTTCTTAATATCTCAATGCTCCTGAAAATATGCAGTATACTTCCTGTTCTGCTGGAAAAGTTGAAACACCAAAGATTAATTATTTTTATAGAAAAATGTGTTCCATGATTTTAGGATCAATTAGGAGTCTGATATTGCTGTCTTTTCAGATCCCAACTGCTGTTATCATGATTTGAATGGGTTTTTCCTTTCAGAGAACATGTCATCTATTATATAGGAGAACTCCTATATTAATTTCAACTGAGTTGACTCATGAGTAAATATTTCTATATTGTTCTGTTTTGTTGAAGTCACTGACTTCATGATAGACTTGAGAAGAGAACTGGCATTATTTGGAAACAATACTATCATATATACCAAGCAAGTTAGTCTTTTCTTGAACCTTATACATTTTGGTGACTTAAAAAATTTGCACATCTTCCTTATCCATTCATCTGTTGAAGGGCATCTTGGTTCTTTT